>JALJEH010000025.1:1923583-2178583 GCA_023631565.1 Gymnocephalus cernua | reverse complement strand
GCAGGCCACAAGAAATAATTAGGTTGTTTTGTTGTTGTTGTTGGCTCACTTTTACTCGCAACATGCTAACGGCAGCAAAGGATTCCATTCACTATGCTAAGCTAAGCTAACGCCGGCTCCGCTCGACTGAGACAATGCATGCACTGAGACAAAAAATGCATTTGCCCACCTACCTACATCTAGAGGAGACAAGATAAGACATGATAAGCCCTATTTCAACAAACAGTGGCGTATTCCTTTAACAGGGCTCCCATTCTGAAGTCACTCAAAGATTAATTCGGTCGTAGCGTTCTCTGCGTAAATGTATCACGGTATATAAAAAATTCATATCATACGGGAAATTAATTCCGGTGTACGGTACAAAACGGTATACCGCCCATCACTAGGTCTGATAACATTTTATTAAATCGGACCACAGTGTTTCTATGACTTCCTGTTCAGCCTGAAGGCTGCTGGATACGGCTGGAAACTGTCCGACTTCACAGCGGATTTTTGTCACCGGCCCCCGCTGCTGCCACCTGCTCTCGTCCACTTTACAGGCGAGGCGCAGTTCATCTCGAACGAGCCTATTATTTCGTGCTGGCTAGGTCAGCCTGCAGTTTTGTGAACAGAGCTTCTCTTAAAACATCCATGGCTTTATCTCTCATCCACGTTACAGGCTTTATAGCATACATCCCTCGGGTGTATCGTAAGATAAGTGTTAAACCCTAAACCCACACCAGCTCTTAGGGACATATAAGATATTAGCTACGTTAACGTTAGCTACCTAACTAGCTCCATTATTTAGCTTGAGCCGATAGCCCCAGCAGTTTGGGGAAGCGCTAATGACGTTACATCCATGTAAACGGCTTTACAGCATACCGGTATATACATTCATCCCTCGGATGTATCATCAGATAATAACACGGATGTATTAATAGAACACATGGTGAATTAGCTACAGCCTCCAGTTTGAACGTGCATTCAGTGAGTCCGACTGAGTTCAGCTCGACTCGCTGTATAATGCTGGCAACCATGTCAGAGCTTTCTTAAAGTTGTTTACCAAAAATCTCTCACCTTGTTGGTGCAACTTTGATGTATCCATAGGCGTAGCAGCGCTCACGGCATAGCTAGCTAGCTGTTTCCCGCGTTAGCATTCCGGCTAGCACTGCTAGCCTAGCAGTCTTGAGCGGATGAGTCTTTAGCTACTGTTGACGGTCGACAATGTCTTTCTTGGTATCTTTGTCCTACCTTGTGTTATAACACCGTCGGTGAGGTGTAGTCAGCATATGTTTGGCAGTATTTTAGTTCGAATTTGGGACCAAAACAAATGGAGCTTTAAACTCTTGGTGTGCCGCATGAATGTAAGACACAACGGTGCGCCGCTGGCGTGCCCTGTTCGTCAGTGTATACGGAAGTTAGGACAGAACTTCGGTCACCTAAAAGTAGACTGCCGTCCCCTTACATGCGTGGGAGTGTAACGGCTGGCTTTGTACACTGAACCGAGCCACTTGTTAGAAGTGAAATGAAAGAGGTGAATTTTCATAGTTGTGAAAATCGTTGTATTGATAGACTCTTGTTTTAAGTAGTTTCACCTAATACAGTTAAAAACTGAAGTCAAGCACAAAACTATTGTTTTTTAGCAAAATTGATATCAGCCTAAAAATAAATATTTTCTTGCTATGCTGTTTATCTTACTTAGCTACATTTTATAAGAACAATCATTTGGAGCGTTTGAATAAACATTTTCAAAACCGCACTCAGAACAACCAAAAACAACCAAATGGGAACGTTGTGTGGAGGTACAGTGCAACCACAGGAGAACGTTTCAGTTGGTTGGTTCCCAAATGTTTAGGGAACGTTATAACTCTGAGGGAACGTTCCCTAAACGTTAGTTTTTGGTTTGGTTCAAACTAACCTTTAGAGAACCAAAAACTAATGTTCCCTGAATGTTCTGTTAGTGGGGAAATTGCATTCTTTGCGTGGTCTTTACTTTCTCGCAACTAGGTAGAGTTTGAACAAAGTTTTAAAGTAACAAGATATGAAACATAAACAGACCCAAATAACACTACTTCAGTGTTTTCAAAAGTCTGTCCCTGAAGCTACTCCCACGTAGTGCACTTTTTTCAAGATGGCTGCCATGAGTTTTCTCTGAGAACCTGGCCTCTTAGAATCTAACAAAAATCTACTGAATCCTTTCTGATATTCTCAAATTCAGTGGTTAATTGACACAAGTTGCATTTTATTTAAATTGCGTCTCAAAATTGGGGACAATATTTCCACTATCCGCTGAGCTTGTGCTGTAGCCCAAGTGGATGGGCTTTTGGGCCTACCAGGACTGGACAAACAGATCTGTCACCATCAATATTTGCAACTTTCATTAACTCCCGGTAAAACCTGGTAAGACACATCATGCCTCCTAAAAATGCTAAAACATCTCCTAGTGAGGAGGACGCTGTTGTCACAATGAGTGTACTCTCTCAGTTAATGGAGCAGCAGAGAGGGATCTATAAAGATATGTTATTGCAGCAGCAAGATAACTTCAAATGTTTCATTCAGCTGATCATGGATGGAACTAACAAAAGATTGGATGGTGTTATCAGAGAAGTACAGGAGCTGAAGACCAGCTTGGAATTTACCCAATCAAAGTTTGAAGAAGAGAAGATGGGATGCAAGGAGATTGAGTCAAAGATAAGGGCATTTGAGACAAACATCACTACCTCCAAGCAGGAATTGGATGTGTCATGGAAATAATTCCTATTAACACGGTGTAAGTAAATAAAAGGTTTAAAGCTTGTAGTGAAACAAATGAAGACCATCGAGCAGAAACCAAAGTCTGGTTATTGAGTGTTTATTCTCATTGATCAATGGAGAAACGCCGTAACACATGTACTCTCATACGAGTGCAAGAGCGTTCTGAGTCTTTAACTCACAGAAAACCAACATATAGAGAATCAAAACAAATGGTGACAGCTTTCCTCCCCCCACTCCCTCATGGATCTTACAAAGACCCAGTTACACAAACAAAAAGCAAAGAGTCATGTCATGCCTTTTGGCCCAGTCAAACCCAAGTCATAACACCTTTCCTTGTATCAGCTGCCGGGGAAAAACAAAACTGTTTTAGAGACACTGTAGGATATTGTTTATGGTGCCTAATCTAAACTTGTTCTAAACACACGTCAGTGAAGACCTTGCGAAAAAGACACTTCAGTCTTCAGTTAATCAAAGTTTATAGTTTTAGCTGTTCATCTGTTAGAAACCATATTTCTTAAGTTAACACATACAGTAATCAGATAAATCCTAATAAAAGAATGTGCTTTAGAAGTATTTTTGCCATTACATTTCACCCTTTTGATTACAAAATAATCACATAAACAAAAATTACTTTAAAGATTAAAGCACTTGGCCATATAGCTATATATATACATATATCACAAGTGGTCTTTGAGGAATACAAAAATAAAAATCCTCTGTGTAAATCAGGAATAATAAAAATACAAAAATAGTCTGTAATCCGAGCTAAAGCTTAAACCCTCTGTGTGTCTGAAACTATCCACGTGTACAGGGACCAACCTGTCATGACTCCACAACTCCTAGCATTGAGCAATACAAATATAATCATCATAAGAAAAATAAAACAAAATGAAACAAATAATGAGGATTATACGGCACCACTGTCTGTGTCACTGGAGCTATCTTTGTACTTAAGCACTTGGAATAACTCAGTAGAGTCTTCAGCAGTCTGCAAGGCCTGGTATTGGATCATACTTGTCATGAACAGAGATGAAAACATTTTCCTGATTAGTGGAATGATACAGCAAGCAATAATCAAAAAGCCTACTAAGAATGTGATCACTGGAGCTATGAATCTCACCACCCACGCTTTCCAACCCCCGCCAAGTAGCCATTGTTCCCAATCCCAACCGGACGTGTCAGCCGAGACGTCGCGGGATTTGAGATCTGTCAGGAGTGAGTTGAGTTGATGAATAGTGTCAGTGATGTTACCTTCAATGTCTGGAATGTAGGTGCAGCAATGTGTACCTATGATGTGGCACAGGCCCCCTTGGGCAGCTAATATCAAATCGAGCCCGATCTGATGCTGAAGCATCATGCTACGCATTGCTCGCAGGACTGGAGGAAATTCGTTGAACCCTGAAATTAGAGTCGCAGTCAGATTTTCGAGGCTCTCCTGAATGTGGTCTATATTGTGAGCATTATTGACCGCACCCCACCATGGAAAAATCCCCGCAACAAATTTACTCCCTGGCCCCGTTACCTCTCGCTTCCGTCTAACCCCTCCGTGTGACATCGGCATGTACTGAGGATAATGGTGTGTTGTGTGTACAAGAGAAGTCATAACAGTAATGGACGGTGACAAATAGATCATGCTACATCTTCCAGCCCATAAGGGAGTCAAAATCTGATACCACTTATCTCCACAGATCCAAACATAACTCACCAATGACCCTGCACCAGAATTATCAGGCCAGCGCATCATGTGAGTTAGGGATGTGTCTAGAGCAGAAGCATTCAGATGACCTGCTGTAGAGTGTAGACATGGACTAATGTTATATTCACCGGTCGCACATGTACAGTTTAGAGTCAGTTGGCAGCCCGCATTTGATCCCAAATAACGAGAACCTTTTCGCTGAGCTCTCTCAATGCAAAGTGCATGTTTCAGATTTTTCATTAGACTAGGATGAAATTGGCCTAAGCTGTTTGAAAGTTTACCCTCTTTTGCGGTAAGCATAGTACCATTAGGAGCGCGCACAGTACGATTTGTAAACTCAGCACAAGGTGCTGGTTGAGGGTAGGCAGAGTAAAATTGCCCCCCTCCTCTCTAACATCTTTAAGTGCTGTTAGCGCACAGATAGCTTCCCTTAAAGTCAAAGGCTGGGGTTTTACTGGAGTCGCTTGTTTTTGTGAGTGAGGAAAAAGTGAACAAACATAACATGAGTGATTGTAACCTGAGTCACGCGTGAATTTCCTAACTAAACCTAGCCAGATATTAGTAGAAAATGCATCGTCAATATTAGCCATTACAGTGACATTTGATCTACCGTACTTATTATAGTGCGAGCGCCATAGTTCTCTGGAAGTGTCATCTGCCGAGCGCATCTCGCAGCGTTTTCCCCCCCTCTGTGCTGCATGAGTGACTTCAATGTGTGTGGGTGTGGCAGTGGTATTTGGGAAGGTTTTGTTAGCAGAGGTCATTACATAAATCAATGGTTTATCATATCTTTCTAGTATCACAAATGCAACCACCACAAATGCAGTAACAAAAAATAAAAACACCACAAACTCTGAACCCCCGAATTGTCGTGGAGGGTACCATTTCCGTCGTTTCCGGTCTGACTGCTCCATTTGTCGTTTTTCTCAACCACCAATTGTTTTGTGGAAACAAAAGTGGAAAGAAAATGCACTCTCCTCTGAAGCCTCAGAAGTCAAACAGTCTGTCAGTACCTAAACTGTGTGTTTTTTATTGCTGAACAGAAGTGCAGAGTGAATTGTTCCTTCAGTATTCAGCGTCACTGTTGTTTCCTGCAAAAAGTTTAATCAGTGGCCATACCACTTGGCCATATAGCTATATATATACATATATCACAAGTGGTCTTTGAGGAATACAAAAATAAAAATCCTCTGTGTAAATCAGGAATAATAAAAATACAAAAATAGTCTGTAATCCGAGCTAAAGCTTAAACCCTCTGTGTGTCTGAAACTATCCACGTGTACAGGGACCAACCTGTCATGACTCCACAACTCCTAGCATTGAGCAATACAAATATAATCATCATAAGAAAAATAAAACAAAATGAAACAAATAATGAGGATTATACGGCACCACTGTCTGTGTCACTGGAGCTATCTTTGTACTTAAGCACTTGGAATAACTCAGTAGAGTCTTCAGCAGTCTGCAAGGCCTGGTATTGGATCATACTTGTCATGAACAGAGATGAAAACATTTTCCTGATTAGTGGAATGATACAGCAAGCAATAATCAAAAAGCCTACTAAGAATGTGATCACTGGAGCTATGAATCTCACCACCCACGCTTTCCAACCCCCGCCAAGTAGCCATTGTTCCCAATCCCAACCGGACGTGTCAGCCGAGACGTCGCGGGATTTGAGATCTGTCAGGAGTGAGTTGAGTTGATGAATAGTGTCAGTGATGTTACCTTCAATGTCTGGAATGTAGGTGCAGCAATGTGTACCTATGATGTGGCACAGGCCCCCTTGGGCAGCTAATATCAAATCGAGCCCGATCTGATGCTGAAGCATCATGCTACGCATTGCTCGCAGGACTGGAGGAAATTCGTTGAACCCTGAAATTAGAGTCGCAGTCAGATTTTCGAGGCTCTCCTGAATGTGGTCTATATTGTGAGCATTATTGACCGCACCCCACCATGGAAAAATCCCCGCAACAAATTTACTCCCTGGCCCCGTTACCTCTCGCTTCCGTCTAACCCCTCCGTGTGACATCGGCATGTACTGAGGATAATGGTGTGTTGTGTGTACAAGAGAAGTCATAACAGTAATGGACGGTGACAAATAGATCATGCTACATCTTCCAGCCCATAAGGGAGTCAAAATCTGATACCACTTATCTCCACAGATCCAAACATAACTCACCAATGACCCTGCACCAGAATTATCAGGCCAGCGCATCATGTGAGTTAGGGATGTGTCTAGAGCAGAAGCATTCAGATGACCTGCTGTAGAGTGTAGACATGGACTAATGTTATATTCACCGGTCGCACATGTACAGTTTAGAGTCAGTTGGCAGCCCGCATTTGATCCCAAATAACGAGAACCTTTTCGCTGAGCTCTCTCAATGCAAAGTGCATGTTTCAGATTTTTCATTAGACTAGGATGAAATTGGCCTAAGCTGTTTGAAAGTTTACCCTCTTTTGCGGTAAGCATAGTACCATTAGGAGCGCGCACAGTACGATTTGTAAACTCAGCACAAGGTGCTGGTTGAGGGTAGGCAGAGTAAAATTGCCCCCCTCCTCTCTAACATCTTTAAGTGCTGTTAGCGCACAGATAGCTTCCCTTAAAGTCAAAGGCTGGGGTTTTACTGGAGTCGCTTGTTTTTGTGAGTGAGGAAAAAGTGAACAAACATAACATGAGTGATTGTAACCTGAGTCACGCGTGAATTTCCTAACTAAACCTAGCCAGATATTAGTAGAAAATGCATCGTCAATATTAGCCATTACAGTGACATTTGATCTACCGTACTTATTATAGTGCGAGCGCCATAGTTCTCTGGAAGTGTCATCTGCCGAGCGCATCTCGCAGCGTTTTCCCCCCCTCTGTGCTGCATGAGTGACTTCAATGTGTGTGGGTGTGGCAGTGGTATTTGGGAAGGTTTTGTTAGCAGAGGTCATTACATAAATCAATGGTTTATCATATCTTTCTAGTATCACAAATGCAACCACCACAAATGCAGTAACAAAAAATAAAAACACCACAAACTCTGAACCCCCGAATTGTCGTGGAGGGTACCATTTCCGTCGTTTCCGGTCTGACTGCTCCATTTGTCGTTTTTCTCAACCACCAATTGTTTTGTGGAAACAAAAGTGGAAAGAAAATGCACTCTCCTCTGAAGCCTCAGAAGTCAAACAGTCTGTCAGTACCTAAACTGTGTGTTTTTTATTGCTGAACAGAAGTGCAGAGTGAATTGTTCCTTCAGTATTCAGCGTCACTGTTGTTTCCTGCAAAAAGTTTAATCAGTGGCCATACCACTTGGCCATATAGCTATATATATACATATATCACAAGTGGTCTTTGAGGAATACAAAAATAAAAATCCTCTGTGTAAATCAGGAATAATAAAAATACAAAAATAGTCTGTAATCCGAGCTAAAGCTTAAACCCTCTGTGTGTCTGAAACTATCCACGTGTACAGGGACCAACCTGTCATGACTCCACAACTCCTAGCATTGAGCAATACAAATATAATCATCATAAGAAAAATAAAACAAAATGAAACAAATAATGAGGATTATACGGCACCACTGTCTGTGTCACTGGAGCTATCTTTGTACTTAAGCACTTGGAATAACTCAGTAGAGTCTTCAGCAGTCTGCAAGGCCTGGTATTGGATCATACTTGTCATGAACAGAGATGAAAACATTTTCCTGATTAGTGGAATGATACAGCAAGCAATAATCAAAAAGCCTACTAAGAATGTGATCACTGGAGCTATGAATCTCACCACCCACGCTTTCCAACCCCCGCCAAGTAGCCATTGTTCCCAATCCCAACCGGACGTGTCAGCCGAGACGTCGCGGGATTTGAGATCTGTCAGGAGTGAGTTGAGTTGATGAATAGTGTCAGTGATGTTACCTTCAATGTCTGGAATGTAGGTGCAGCAATGTGTACCTATGATGTGGCACAGGCCCCCTTGGGCAGCTAATATCAAATCGAGCCCGATCTGATGCTGAAGCATCATGCTACGCATTGCTCGCAGGACTGGAGGAAATTCGTTGAACCCTGAAATTAGAGTCGCAGTCAGATTTTCGAGGCTCTCCTGAATGTGGTCTATATTGTGAGCATTATTGACCGCACCCCACCATGGAAAAATCCCCGCAACAAATTTACTCCCTGGCCCCGTTACCTCTCGCTTCCGTCTAACCCCTCCGTGTGACATCGGCATGTACTGAGGATAATGGTGTGTTGTGTGTACAAGAGAAGTCATAACAGTAATGGACGGTGACAAATAGATCATGCTACATCTTCCAGCCCATAAGGGAGTCAAAATCTGATACCACTTATCTCCACAGATCCAAACATAACTCACCAATGACCCTGCACCAGAATTATCAGGCCAGCGCATCATGTGAGTTAGGGATGTGTCTAGAGCAGAAGCATTCAGATGACCTGCTGTAGAGTGTAGACATGGACTAATGTTATATTCACCGGTCGCACATGTACAGTTTAGAGTCAGTTGGCAGCCCGCATTTGATCCCAAATAACGAGAACCTTTTCGCTGAGCTCTCTCAATGCAAAGTGCATGTTTCAGATTTTTCATTAGACTAGGATGAAATTGGCCTAAGCTGTTTGAAAGTTTACCCTCTTTTGCGGTAAGCATAGTACCATTAGGAGCGCGCACAGTACGATTTGTAAACTCAGCACAAGGTGCTGGTTGAGGGTAGGCAGAGTAAAATTGCCCCCCTCCTCTCTAACATCTTTAAGTGCTGTTAGCGCACAGATAGCTTCCCTTAAAGTCAAAGGCTGGGGTTTTACTGGAGTCGCTTGTTTTTGTGAGTGAGGAAAAAGTGAACAAACATAACATGAGTGATTGTAACCTGAGTCACGCGTGAATTTCCTAACTAAACCTAGCCAGATATTAGTAGAAAATGCATCGTCAATATTAGCCATTACAGTGACATTTGATCTACCGTACTTATTATAGTGCGAGCGCCATAGTTCTCTGGAAGTGTCATCTGCCGAGCGCATCTCGCAGCGTTTTCCCCCCCTCTGTGCTGCATGAGTGACTTCAATGTGTGTGGGTGTGGCAGTGGTATTTGGGAAGGTTTTGTTAGCAGAGGTCATTACATAAATCAATGGTTTATCATATCTTTCTAGTATCACAAATGCAACCACCACAAATGCAGTAACAAAAAATAAAAACACCACAAACTCTGAACCCCCGAATTGTCGTGGAGGGTACCATTTCCGTCGTTTCCGGTCTGACTGCTCCATTTGTCGTTTTTCTCAACCACCAATTGTTTTGTGGAAACAAAAGTGGAAAGAAAATGCACTCTCCTCTGAAGCCTCAGAAGTCAAACAGTCTGTCAGTACCTAAACTGTGTGTTTTTTATTGCTGAACAGAAGTGCAGAGTGAATTGTTCCTTCAGTATTCAGCGTCACTGTTGTTTCCTGCAAAAAGTTTAATCAGTGGCCATACCACTTGGCCATATAGCTATATATATACATATATCACAAGTGGTCTTTGAGGAATACAAAAATAAAAATCCTCTGTGTAAATCAGGAATAATAAAAATACAAAAATAGTCTGTAATCCGAGCTTAAGCTTAAACCCTCTGTGTGTCTGAAACTATCCACGTGTACAGGGACCAACCTGTCATGACTCCACAACTCCTAGCATTGAGCAATACAAATATAATCATCATAAGAAAAATAAAACAAAATGAAACAAATAATGAGGATTATACGGCACCACTGTCTGTGTCACTGGAGCTATCTTTGTACTTAAGCACTTGGAATAACTCAGTAGAGTCTTCAGCAGTCTGCAAGGCCTGGTATTGGATCATACTTGTCATGAACAGAGATGAAAACATTTTCCTGATTAGTGGAATGATACAGCAAGCAATAATCAAAAAGCCTACTAAGAATGTGATCACTGGAGCTATGAATCTCACCACCCACGCTTTCCAACCCCCGCCAAGTAGCCATTGTTCCCAATCCCAACCGGACGTGTCAGCCGAGACGTCGCGGGATTTGAGATCTGTCAGGAGTGAGTTGAGTTGATGAATAGTGTCAGTGATGTTACCTTCAATGTCTGGAATGTAGGTGCAGCAATGTGTACCTATGATGTGGCACAGGCCCCCTTGGGCAGCTAATATCAAATCGAGCCCGATCTGATGCTGAAGCATCATGCTACGCATTGCTCGCAGGACTGGAGGAAATTCGTTGAACCCTGAAATTAGAGTCGCAGTCAGATTTTCGAGGCTCTCCTGAATGTGGTCTATATTGTGAGCATTATTGACCGCACCCCACCATGGAAAAATCCCCGCAACAAATTTACTCCCTGGCCCCGTTACCTCTCGCTTCCGTCTAACCCCTCCGTGTGACATCGGCATGTACTGAGGATAATGGTGTGTTGTGTGTACAAGAGAAGTCATAACAGTAATGGACGGTGACAAATAGATCATGCTACATCTTCCAGCCCATAAGGGAGTCAAAATCTGATACCACTTATCTCCACAGATCCAAACATAACTCACCAATGACCCTGCACCAGAATTATCAGGCCAGCGCATCATGTGAGTTAGGGATGTGTCTAGAGCAGAAGCATTCAGATGACCTGCTGTAGAGTGTAGACATGGACTAATGTTATATTCACCGGTCGCACATGTACAGTTTAGAGTCAGTTGGCAGCCCGCATTTGATCCCAAATAACGAGAACCTTTTCGCTGAGCTCTCTCAATGCAAAGTGCATGTTTCAGATTTTTCATTAGACTAGGATGAAATTGGCCTAAGCTGTTTGAAAGTTTACCCTCTTTTGCGGTAAGCATAGTACCATTAGGAGCGCGCACAGTACGATTTGTAAACTCAGCACAAGGTGCTGGTTGAGGGTAGGCAGAGTAAAATTGCCCCCCTCCTCTCTAACATCTTTAAGTGCTGTTAGCGCACAGATAGCTTCCCTTAAAGTCAAAGGCTGGGGTTTTACTGGAGTCGCTTGTTTTTGTGAGTGAGGAAAAAGTGAACAAACATAACATGAGTGATTGTAACCTGAGTCACGCGTGAATTTCCTAACTAAACCTAGCCAGATATTAGTAGAAAATGCATCGTCAATATTAGCCATTACAGTGACATTTGATCTACCGTACTTATTATAGTGCGAGCGCCATAGTTCTCTGGAAGTGTCATCTGCCGAGCGCATCTCGCAGCGTTTTCCCCCCCTCTGTGCTGCATGAGTGACTTCAATGTGTGTGGGTGTGGCAGTGGTATTTGGGAAGGTTTTGTTAGCAGAGGTCATTACATAAATCAATGGTTTATCATATCTTTCTAGTATCACAAATGCAACCACCACAAATGCAGTAACAAAAAATAAAAACACCACAAACTCTGAACCCCCGAATTGTCGTGGAGGGTACCATTTCCGTCGTTTCCGGTCTGACTGCTCCATTTGTCGTTTTTCTCAACCACCAATTGTTTTGTGGAAACAAAAGTGGAAAGAAAATGCACTCTCCTCTGAAGCCTCAGAAGTCAAACAGTCTGTCAGTACCTAAACTGTGTGTTTTTTATTGCTGAACAGAAGTGCAGAGTGAATTGTTCCTTCAGTATTCAGCGTCACTGTTGTTTCCTGCAAAAAGTTTAATCAGTGGCCATACCAGTTTGTAGGTCAGTTTTTCACTCTTTGATGCAAGGTGAAGTTATCACCCTTTTCCCACGCAGTCTTCTCGTCGGTTGCTGAGAGTAGCACAGAATCGCCGTCTGTCAGGCTTGCTCTCAGTTCTCCACCATAGGCAAGACAACGGAAATTGTCGTCACTTGTTGTAGGTTATCGCAAACCCAGCTGTAGGTTATCGCAAACCTAGCTGTAGGTTATCGCAAACCTAGCTGCTCCTCTCCGGATCAGGAACGCTGCTCCTTTCTGGGTCAGGAACCTGCTTGCAGTGTGTGGCGTGAATCCATGTGGCTCTCTCTGCTATCTTCTCTGCCGTGGGTGTCCATTTTCCTCCTGCTGTCCTTCACTAGCACCAGGTCTCCTGGTTTGAGTTGATGCAGCGCCCATTCCACTTTCCTTGGCAAGTCTGCTAAAAACCCTGGAAACTCATGGTAGAGAGAGAGAGCAGAAGAAAATTGTACACAACATTTCACCTGTCCTTTTCGCACTGAGCGGTGGAGGGAAGATGTCCTATCCCTAAAGTTGTTTTTGTTCCCAGAGGGAAATCTCAATCGGACTGAGATTACAGCAAGATCTTTTCGCATTAAACAGTAAAGCCGTTGTCCAAAGGAGCTCTGTGTTTGCACAGTATTGACCATTCAAGTGATAAGCACCGTACCATACCAACATCCATACTCATTTAGTGAACCTTAAAAATTTACAAAGTCTTTCTTCTCCTCCTTGATTTACTCTATAATAATCCATATAAAATGTGCTTAAAGGAAACACTTGTTCTGAAAGTTGCTCCCTTTAGGCCCCTAATTACCCTGAGGGTTGTTTAGTGCAAGTCAATCAGAATTAGAAAAATACAAAAACTGTATTTAAAATAACTAAGGACTGGGAAAATTAAAAATGAACACAACAATGTTTTGGTAACGCATAACTATCATAGACATATCAATTATTTAGTATTTGATCTTAATTATGACTCCTCAGAGCTGTCAGTGATGATGGTACTAAAAGGTTTCCCCATCACACTATCCTATTTTAATAATATTTTGAAGCCAACACTACAAACTTAGTTATGAGCATTTTATTAGGCCTTTAATGTTGAAAAGCTACCATGCAAGTAGTGATGTCATTTAAAGCTACAGCTAGCTGGCCACTTGGATAAAAACATCTCAATATTTGTTTACACCAATCAGATCATTTGTGGAATCAAATCCACCTCCCTCTGTCTCTTCCTGGTGTTCCTAATGGCATTAGGGAAACTTCCCCATGTTTCAGCTAATTTTACATTACTAAAATATGTTCCTGAAAGAATTTTTAGGTGAGAAATAGGCAATGAACTAACAGAATATTGATCATTTTTTTATTCAATTTGGCATTCAGTTTTACTGCAGTTCATGAGCAGTTGTAATTGTTCTTGGAAACTTAGGAAAACAGAGGAACATCATCTTTTTACAGACTGTCTGTGTAATGTGCTACTGTTTTTAGTCTAAACAAATTACCTACTGAACTTTAACTGTTACTAAAATTTACTTAAAAATTCAAATGATGTGAACACTTTATACTTTTAACATCGTATTTATGAAGCTACAATTATCCCTCCTGTTTGAGGCATGTAAAACACATGACTCAAACACTCAGAATATATAAATAATGTTTTAGTGGTTTCTATATTAACACTGTCCTGTCTTACACAGAAATACCTGTATAAAAGCAACAAAAGTTAAAACACCAATCACCAAAACAAAACGTTTTCAACATCATGTTAATAGTTTAAACAATTTTATCATATAGTAACTAAAATGCAACCAAAATCTATAGTGCAGTTCTGCTGAAATCTCACTAGAGTACAATATTAAATGCTGATAGAATCTAATCTCTATAAACCTGAATCAGTTTCAATATTGTCTTAACCAATAAGCTCAGATAAACCCAACAAAACTATGTAGTTTATCTTATTTATCATGTTTGCAACACAAGGTAATACTAATTAATAGCATAGTCACAATTTAAACTAAACACTGGGTACTGCAGTCCGTTTATCCAATTTGTATCTTGAAATCATATCACATTGTAACGATCTATGACAAGAACGTGTATCAAAATCAACATTGCTGAACCTAAAATCGAAATCCAAATGTCTCCTTCCTCCACATGCACTACTCCTCCCCCATCTTATCTTTGGGTGTGTGTGTGCGTGTGTGAAAGCCCCCACCTTAGCTGCTCCCTGTAAGGAAAAGAAAACAACACTCCTCCTTTTGCATTGTAACACACATCTATTCAATGCCTCTAAGCAAATGTTGTTCCGAACAATTCTGTCAGCAAAATAAATGGTTTTAGCAGCTAATTGATTTGTAGGTATATTGGATAGACAGCTCAACAATGATAATACAGTAATAAACATGTTTCATGTACCAAAAAAAATCCAAATTTAGTCTTACCCCAAACTGTATATCAGATCACAGTGATATCTAAACGTTTTTAGCAAAAACTCCAATGTTCTCTCTATCTAAAAAAATCTTTGTGTGCACACCGTTTATCAAAATATGGTTAAAAATGACTCCAACAGCCAATAAGGAGTTAAGAACGAGAACCCGTACGGTTACATCGATCACTTCCTGTTTTATCGGATACTGATGTTTTTGAGGCCGGTAGTCGGAGCGCCGTTTTTGATGACCACAATTTTCCCTCAGAGGCAAAAAATTGGTGAAGCATCAATTGGAAAAAGCGTTATTTTTACCGCGGAAAAGTGTGTTAGGCACAGACTTCACCCAAACGGTGAACACTGCAGGCCCAAGCACGCGCTGTGGCGAACGTTTTCTTCATAACAATCCGTCCAGTCAGTCTAGTAAGTCATAAAAACGTCCTGATTTAGTCTCCTGATCTGTAAGAGACAAAAATGAAAAAAATATGAGACAGTTAAGTGAGAGTGAGATTCTTCCAGTAGACAAGAACACTCACGCTCATTCATTAAAAATGTCCTGATTTTTTCCCACAAAAAAAACTGTTCTGCTTCAGCTGTGACAAAAATGAAAACAAAAGAAGCACAGTGTGATTGTTATGGCTTCATGTGGACCTCTGTAGGCAACAACGTACTTCCTCTCAGCCAGGAGGTTAACATGCTGGCAAAGAGAAACACTTGAAATGTAAACAAAAGTGTGCATTTAGAATAATCAGTCAAAGAATGATTTTTATCAAGACGCACAACTGGAAACATGGGAACAACCCTAATACCAAAATAGACACATTAAGTGTCTGCCTATAAGTTTACAACTCATACTTTGTAGGAAGCAAAACTGAGCCTTTTTCTATTTGTTTTATGGATCCTAAAGATCAGTAATACACATAAAAAGCATAAGAGTGGTTCATTCCTTTTTTCTAGCCTTTCCAGAGAGGAAAGAAAAACAACCACTAGTCTGTCAGAAAACTTTCTGATTTGTCGTTCAGTTTTACCTAAAAATAGAATTCGTAAACTCAATTTACCCAATAAGGAAATGAACAGTGAGCTGTTGTATGTCAATCCTTTTAAAACTCTAATAATTAAATTTATAACCCCATGGTGTCAAATACCAAAAATTAAGTGGGCCTACTATAACTATACACAATTAGGCATTTCTTATAGGATTAAAAAGATCAGTATGTTGGTTAAACCTGTCTATAACAATCTTTTTACCCTATCGATTTGTCCCTAATAGCAAACAAAAAAACCTGTGTATCAGTGCGAAGCATTTCTTCATTGCATGAAGCAGTGTGTGTGTCTTTGAGTGTGTCTGTGTTATCGTCCTCAGTCAGCTTTGAGACTCAGTCAGTCAGAGTGTTGTTCTCGAGATGTTTGTGCTTTTTTCTTCGGGCAGTTACATACCCAATGTTCAAAGTCCTTGCAGTACCAACAGTGGTCTGGGTTGTAGGGCTCATTATTTTGTCCACGGTACCCTCCTCGGCCTCCTCTGGCCTGGCGCGACCACGCTCTTTGTGGCCGCGGCCTTTTCCGGGTCCGCGCTCCGTATGTTGCCCACCAGCCTGTTGTTAACATGCAGACATACGCTTCAAACATGGTTTTGTCAAGTCTCTTACTTTGTTTGTTCTTTCTTTGGTCCTGTTGTTCCTTTCCACCTGATGTAGTGTGGACTGCTGTGGCGGTTCTGTCCGGTAGTCGGGTCTGAGGTTTTGGACGGCGGTGCACAGAAATATGTGTCCTCTTCGTCCTCTCTCTTTCCCAGCTCGTCCTTCCTAGGTTGTATAGGACTGGAAAACTCAGAATATGGACTTGGGTTAGGTTTGTGGAGCTGATGAGGAGGTTATAGGTGTATGTGTGTTATAGCATTCTTTCCCTGTATCTACTTCCTGCTTCTTTCATTCATACATTGAAACATTCACAATCCTTCTTAATTTGGTTTAAAACCCATTGTTTCAATCGTTTCTCTTTCTTTCAGCTTTCTCTCTGGACCTTCCATATCTTGTTTCAGCACTCTTAATTTTACATCACTAAATGAACCATTTCCTGGGGAACCATAAACCTTTTACCAATCAGGCCGACATTTCAAAACAACCTTGTCCATATTTTCTGTTCCATTCCCCCACTATCGAACCTGAAGGCTCTAGTGACTTTGAACCTTTGTTCCTCATCGTGAGAGAAACAAAAGTTAAAGTAGCTACTTATGTACGATTGGAACCGTCGTCCCAAAAGCTCCGTTTTATTAGTAAAACAGGGAAAAAACCTAGACCTGTGCGTCCCTGTGCCAAGAGGCAACGCGTCTTCTCGTTTTAAGTCGACAAACTGAGTAAAATCCTGGACAGTATCTTCCCTCTCCCTGAAACTATTAGGAGAAAAAAGAAATGTCCTGAACAGAGTCGGTCCCCAATCCCAAATATAAATCTAAATATAAATATTCAGGACTAGGGCTGTTCGCTTTCGTTTAACAGAGACGGTCCCTTACTCCCAAGAATACTTAGGATCAGGGCTGCTTAAACGTGTTTAGCAGTATCGTTATCTAGTCCCAAGAAACTTGGTTGTTCCTTTGCTTGTTACTTAGAACCAGAGCTGCTTCGTTTTAATTAACAGAGACGGTCCCTGGTCCCACTAAAACTTAGAACCAGGGCTGCTTAATCTTGATTAACAGAGACGGTCCCTGGTCCCACTAAAACTTAGAACCAGGGCTGCTTAATCTAGTCACTCCGTTCGTGGGAAAACTTGGAAAATATGTCCGTCTTTTGCCTGAAATGCCTCCTGAAATAGTCCTTATTTTTGATTATTAAATGGTTAAAATCACCCCTTTAATAAACAAAATAAAACATAAAAACCCAGTTTCAATTACTCAAATCAACTCAGTCTTTGTTTTCCCTGGTCCTCAATCAATAATTATGTTTCTTTACAATTATGATTCTTCTCAATTTGTTTTTAGGGTTCGTTTCAAAAATATTGAATTTCCAATTAAATCCGTTAAAATTTGATCTTACCCGTGTTGGTTGAAATTGTTTTCCGTTCGTTTGGAATGGAGTGGAACAGTCGAGAGTCTCTCCCTTCCCTGACCTCTTTCTCTCAAGAAAACCCTTTTTGTGGTCGAGGTTAGAGGCAGGAGATTAATCTCCTGGTTCGCGAGACTTCAGGGCCCGGAGAGATCTCTTCTTGTGTCCATCCATCCCGGGTTTCGGCACCAAATTGTCATGGAAATAATTCCTATTAACACGGTGTAAGTAAATAAAAGGTTTAAAGCTTGTAGTGAAACAAATGAAGACCATCGAGCAGAAACCAAAGTCTGGTTATTGAGTGTTTATTCTCATTGATCAATGGAGAAACGCCGTAACACATGTACTCTCATACGAGTGCAAGAGCGTTCTGAGTCTTTAACTCACAGAAAACCAACATATAGAGAATCAAAACAAATGGTGACAGCTTTCCTCCCCCCACTCCCTCATGGATCTTACAAAGACCCAGTTACACAAACAAAAAGCAAAGAGTCATGTCATGCCTTTTGGCCCAGTCAAACCCAAGTCATAACACCTTTCCTTGTATCAGCTGCCGGGGAAAAACAAAACTGTTTTAGAGACACTGTAGGATATTGTTTATGGTGCCTAATCTAAACTTGTTCTAAACACACGTCAGTGAAGACCTTGCGAAAAAGACACTTCAGTCTTCAGTTAATCAAAGTTTATAGTTTTAGCTGTTCATCTGTTAGAAACCATATTTCTTAAGTTAACACATACAGTAATCAGATAAATCCTAATAAAAGAATGTGCTTTAGAAGTATTTTTGCCATTACAGATGAAATGTTCAACAAGCTTGATTACATTGAAAACCAGAGCAGGAGAACAAATATTTTAATCGATGGCATTGCTGACGAGAAAGGAGAGAATTGGTGTGAATCAGAGAAAAAGGTGCGAGAAATGTTTTCAAAAAACTTGGGCTTAGATGGAATAAATATGGACATTGAGCGTGCCCAGAGACTTGGTCAGTTTCAGGAGAGGGGAAGGCCAAGGAAAATTGTTGTTAAACTTCTTCGCATTAAAGATAGAGAGCTGATTCTTTCTTCTGCCAAGAAATTAAAGGGCACTAAGATCTACATTAACGAAGATTTCTCGGAAGCTGTGCAATTGAGGAGGAAAGAGTTGTGGCCGAAGGTGAAAGCTGCCAGAGAGAGAGAGGGGATAAAGCGAGTTTGAAGTATGATAAACTGATCATTACCCCAAGGAACGGACAAAGTCAGTTATCGGCCTAATGAGCTTTAAGCTCAATTTTAAATATGTTTGTGTACATGTGTGTGTGTTTGTGTTTGTGTGCAGGACGTATATGTATGTAGCCTATTTGATGTAGATAAACTAACTTAGGGTACAAGATATTCAACCAGATTATAATATAGGACTTATTTACTTTCAACTAAGATGACCAGTATAAATAAACTACCTAAAGGTTTAATACTCGCACATATTAATATATGTAGTCTAAGGAACAAAATTCAAGACTTGTCTTTATTTTTGCAACTAAACAAAATAGACATACTTATGATTTCCGAAACTCATCTGGATCACTTCATAGACAATTCAGATGTTGATATAGGGGGGTTTTCAATTTATAGAAATGATCGAAACAGGTTTGGAGGTGGTGTTGCCATTTATATACGGGATCATTTCCCTGTTAAACCGAGACATGACTTAATGGTTGATGATGTTGAAGTGTTATGGTTACAGGTACATCTTCCACATCTAAAACCGATTATTCTTGGGTGTTGTTATAGGCCACCTAGTGCCAGGATAGAGTATGTAAATGGTTTATGTAATATGCTAGATAAGGTGACTGAAGAAAACAGAGTTATACTGGCTGGGTGATCTAAATATTGATTGGCTGTCTGATACTTGTCCTCTGAAGAATAAGATTAAAACCATGACAGACACCTGTGGTTTATCTCAATTAATAGATCAACCAACACAAGTTTCTAGTAATAATACAGGATCTGTAATATCAAAATGTATTGATCACATTTACACTAATAATCCTGATATGTGCTCAACACCTATTTCTGTAACAGTTGGCTTTAGTGATCACAACTGTATTGCTGTCTCCAGGAGAACTAAGCTACCTAGAGCCTGTCCTAAGATTATTATGAAAAGATCTTATAGGGTATTTAATGAGGAGTGTTTTCTAAATGAATTGGATAATATTAAATGGAATTTGATAAGTGACATTGATGATGTGGATGTATCGCTTAATTTATTTATGGATTGTTTTATGAGAGTTGTTAACAATCATGCTCCACTAAAGAAATTTACAGTTAAAGCCAAAAGTGCTCCTTGGGTTGATACTGAGTTAAGGAGCTTAATGGCTCAAAGGGAAGAGGCTAAAAAGGTTGCGGTTCTTTCTGACTCTTTTGAGGACAGAAAATGTTATTGTACTTTAAGGAATTAGGTGACCAAGGAGAACAGAGCGAAAAAGAAAAAATATTTTCAGAAGAGAATTGATGACAGTGGTACAGATAGCAAGAGAATGTGGAACGTACTCAATGAAATCATGGGGGAAAAAGTCTACTTGTGCTTCTTTTGTTGAATTGAATGGAGTTTATTTGACTAAGCCAATACAGATTGCAAATTATTTTAATGATTATTTTGTTAATAAGGTTTCTAACTTTAGAGAGACAATCAAATACACTGTTGATTCCAACTCAAATGAGCTAATTGAAAGATGTATTATGAAAGATAAACTGTGTAGTTTTGAATTTCATCAGGTTAATGTTGTGCAGGTGGAAATGTTGTAGAGATCTTTGACTGTTGGTGGGTCTGCTGGTACAGACAACTTGGATAGTCGGCTGTTGAAGTTATCAGCTGCACATATTTCTAAACCAATTTGTCACATTTTTAACAGATGTCTGATTAGTGGCGTGTGCCCAAAACTTTGGAAGGAGGGTAAGATAATCCCTTTACCCAAAGACACAAAATCAACTTTCTGTGGTCCAAATAGTAGGCCTATTAGCATTTTACCTATTCTAAGTAAATTACTAGAAAAGATTGTTTCTGAGCAAGTACAAGGTTACTTTGCTAACAATGATTTGACTATGAATTCTCAGCATGCTTATAGGTATGGTCATTCCACCTGCACTGCAATGACACAAATGTCGGATAGCTGGCTAACATCAATTGATAACTCAATGCTAGTGGGTACACTACTACTAGACTTCAGTGCTGCCTTCGATGTGATTGACCATGAAATTTTGATTTCCAAACTTATTAGTTATGGTTTTACTTCCTCATCAATCAAGTGGTTTAAGAGCTATTTGTCGGAGAGGTCGCAAAGAGTTTATTTTAACGGTGCATTATCTTCGAGCAAGTCCCTGGATTGTTGTGTTTTTCAAGGAAGTTGCCTCGGACCTTTGTTATTTTCAATTTTTACAAATGACATGCCGTATATACTCAGTAAGGCTAAATTGATTATGTTTGCTGATGATTCTACTCTTTATTATGCAGCCTCTACATGTTCAGAGCTTAATCAGGTTCTGTCTTGTGAGATTAGGAAATTGCATAACTGGATCAAAACAAATAAACTTGTCCTAAATATTTCTAAAACTACTAGTATAATATTTGGTTCTAAGTATAGATTATCTGATAATCCTAAAATTAATATACAAGTAAATGGTCAAAATGTACAGCAAGTAAAAAAGGTGAAGCTTCTTGGACTTTGGCTTGATTCTACATTGTCATGGTCTGATCACATCAACAAAGTTGTTGCTAAAATGGGCAGAGCTGTTGCAGTAACGCGTAAATGTGCACAATTTCTAAATTCACGGTTGTTTAGTCGTGTTGTTTGTACATTGGTTTTGTGTCATTTGGATTACTGTTCTGTTGTATGGTCTGCTGCATCAAGCAGTCATTTAAAAAAATTACAAGTGGCTCAAAATAAGGCTGCAAGACTGGTTCTTGGTTGTTCTCCGAGAACTAGTGTCGCTGAGATGCATGAACGTCTTGTTTGGCCGGTGGTCAAGCATAGACTATCCGCTAATATGTTAGTATATTTTCATAGAATTATTAACACTCGGATTCCCAAATTTTTTTATGACAATATAATTTACTATTCAGGTATGCATTCACATTATACAAGAGGGGCGAATAGTCGACAGATTTCTTTACCCCTACCAAAATCTGACTATGAAGAGGACCGTGTTTTATAGGTCAATTGTGTTTTGGAACAATCTTCCAGTTGGGGTTCGTGAAATTAAGGGAAAAACTGGTTTCAAAAAAAGACTAAGAATGTATTTGTTTTCAACATCATAATATCGTCTGGATTGGTTAAGTGAGGTTGTATTATGTGCTATGTTGTTTTGCTTTATTTTATCATTATATTAATCAGCACTTCTTGTATTGTTACTTCTTTTTGTTCTTTTATGTGTAATTATATATGATATTTTTATGAGTAATTGTGACTGTAATTATTGGGTTTTGTATGTATTGTTTGGACCCCAGGAAGACTAGCTGTCGTTTCGGCGTCAGCTAATGGGGATCCTTTTAAATAAACAAATAAACAAATAAACGTCGGGTGACACTGCAGCTGACAGCTGTCATGATGACCCGATCGTTAACGTTACCATTACCAAAAACCAGCCCGAAGAGTAGCTTATATGATATTTTTTATTTCCTTGTTTGAGAGAGATGGTGAGAACTCCTGGTCAGCATTGTGGACTGAAAGTCAGGCTAGGGAGTTTAAAACCAGGCATTCTTGGTTAACAACAATTAAATTACTGTTAGTTATCAATGGTCAGATAATTAACATAATTAACTAAAATAGAAAGAGTGGAGCTTTTTTTCTCCTTTCGTCTGCTTTATGCATGTTAGCCATAGTGTTGAAGATTATAAACAGTTTATTCAATTAAAACAGTTTAAGTAAATTTAGGCCCTGTTCAGCAGATCTTATTACTAATGGTGTATGTATGATGATGCTAATTATTAGTCATGGTTTTTGGGTGGCAGTGTAGGGGTGTCGATTAAATGGCTCATTTGTGTGATGTCCTGTTGCGTTCAGGTTCGGTTGCGTTTCTCAAAAAGTTAAATCTGTCTCATATTTTCTCAACTTTAAGTGTTTATCCAGGGCTTTAAATAGCGTCACAGTGCTTAGTGTATGGGGTGTCACTCTGGGACAGGCGAGTATGAGGCTGGGAGGGGAATTACACAGTATACTCACTACAAAAAAGTAGACTACACCACTGGTTCCTGTTGTCAGAACCAGAGTCATCTGTGTCCTGTCAGTGCCGACAGCAATGTGCCAGAGCAACTGACAGATACATGTCGGGAATTAATGTTTAGTCTTGCTACACGTATATCATTACATTTTATCAGCGGTGGAAAGTAACTATACAGTAGGCTACTTCAATTTAATTAAGGTGCTTTTAATTGAGTATTTAATCCTACTTATTAGGCTACTTCTAGTCCACCACAATTCAGAGTCAAGTAGGCTATTGTACGTTTTACTTAAAGTGATGGTTGGGAGTAATTTCACCCTTTGCACCACGACCTCAAGCCAAACAACCCCTCAGAAGCTTTTTTCACCTGGGTCGAACATTGGGCGAGTTAGCGTTATCAGCTATAATCAATATTTTTGTTGCATCTCTTTTCGGTGTTGTAATTTGGAGACGTCCCTAAGCACCGGCAGCAGTAGCAGCAGAGAGCAGAAGTCAGCAGGCAAGTGTTATTTAAATAAACATCTGATGTACTTTCAAACTTTCCAATCCATCGTTTTATGAGTACATAACCTATTTGTACTACTGTAGAAGTTTGGTATCATTTTGGGCATTATTAGTGGGGTAATTTACGAGATACACCTTTTGGATCCGTTAGCGCCTGCAGTAAGCTAATCAGCTGATAACGCTTAAGCTTCATTTATACTTGTGCGTAGAATCGACGGCGCAGGGTACGGCGTAGACGCGGACCCTTCTGCGTCTACGCCGGACCCTACGCCGTAGCCTGACGCGCACCTCTCGAAAAATGTAACTACACGTCGCAGCGACGGAGACCGCAAGGACTGTGATTGGTCAGATGAATACATCATTTCCGGCTTGTAGCTTTTTCCGGTTTCCCCCTCCCTATGTACCGCCATTGTCTTGCCCGGAGTTGTTTATTTCACAATGATGGATCAAGTTGAGGAGCGTTTGATTGAGGAAGTCCGAAAGTACGACCATCTGTACAACTCATCTTCTGCGGACTATAAAGATGGCCAGATGGCAAACAATTCGTGGAAAGAAATTTCCAAAAATGTTGGACTGGAAGTCACCGAGTGCATGAAGAGGTGGAAAAGTCTGCGGGACAAGTTTGTTCGTCTCCGCAAAAAGCTGGCACCAAGAAGCGGTGATCCTGGTGGCAAAACGGTGCCTGCTTTTTATCATTTTTTGTCCTGGCTGGCACCCTATGTGAAACACTGGGACACTGAGTCGAATTTCGAGTCTAAGGTAAATATAACTTCGTTGTTTAGCTGCCTCTGTTTGTGTGGGCTACTAAGTTAGCTAGCTAGCTAACAATGCTATCATGTTTTCCAAAATACATGTCGCCATGGTGCATAGTCTATAACGTCTGTGCAAACGGGTATCCTAATCTATACAGACACTGAGTCGAATTTCGAGTCCAAGGTAAATATAACTTCGTTGTTTAGCTGCCTCTGTTTGTGTGGGCTACTAAGTTAGCTAGCTAGCTAACAATGCTATCATGTTTAACCAAAATACATGTCACCATGGTACATAGTCTATAACGTCTGTGCAAACGGGTATCCTAATCTATACATAAATCATAATGTAGTTGATCTATAGTATATAGTATAAGTTCAAAGTAGCATAAAATTGAAAATACTCAAGTACCTCAAAATTGTACTTAAGTACAGTACGAGAGTAAATATGCTTAACATTCCACCACATGGTGATGGGTCCCCTGAATTTATGCCTGCTGGCCTCATGCTCACCACACACATTCTTGGTGCTATTCAGCCTACAAACAAACAAAATGTAACATAACATGCTGAAAATATTGTTTTGATATCCTGTTTTCATAGGGCTGCTAATTCCATTTCTTATAAAAGACTAAGACTAAATCAGACTGCATAGACCTCAAATGTAATTACCTGAACAGACAAAGACCAACCAACTCTCTTTGTCTCCCTTTGTTTTTCACAGGAACAGACCTCAACAACATCCTCCGATTCAGACTCCGTGCCATTGACTTTACGTACTGAGTCACCCTGGGTTCCCCCCCAGCCACCAGCCTCACCTGTGCCTGCTGTGCCCAGGTCCCCAGCTCCATTGCTGTCCGAGTCACCTGTGTCCCGAGTGGGGGCCAAACGCAAGAGGAACCCGGATGACTGGATGGTAAAGCAGATGGAGCAGCTGGATGAACGCCGGATGGAGATCCAACATAGCCTGGTACAGGACACTGATGAGTACAGCAGATTTGGCCAGACAATGGCTGATCTTCTACGGAGGGTGCTAGAGCGCCTCAGGTTGGATCTAATGTTTAATATGCTCAAGATGCTGTATGAGAGCAGACAGCAAGACTAAACCCTGAACCCTTGTACTGAGTCAGTGCACTTTTGTAAATAGTTATCGTTGTATATTTGTTTTTTATATTCTGTATTTTATATTATCTTGTGTGATGTTTAAAATGCTCAGGATGCTGTATGAGAGCAGACAGCAAGACTGAACCCTTGTACTGAGTCAGTGCACTTTTGTAAATAGTTATTACACAAAATGTGTTATTTATTTATATTTAATTGTACTTAAACCTTTGCCCTTTGTTTTTGACACTTACTGCACAATAAATCAAAGTTTGTTTTGAAAAGTTTATTTACAATACAAAAGTAATGGTTACATCGTTACAAAAACAGGTATTTGTTTTGGTGTTGTAGGTGCATGTCACACATTCTCTAAATATAAAGGTTAAGAAAATCAAGTATTACAATATAAGTATAATATATACACAGTATGTATTAAAAAGAAGAAAAAAAACAGTACAGCAGAGTAAGTACAGTGGCATGTAGAGCCAGTGGTGGAGTATATATAGATATATACATACAATCATTGACCAAGTGTGCCACGACACACTACATCATCCTGCCATGGCACCGTTCCATGTGGGGACTGAAAAAAAGCCTTCAAGTCATTCCGCACAGCTACGGCAGCTCTGGTGGAACGGGCCTTAGACATCCGTGTTGGATCTACGGGGGCAAAGTTTGTTGTCTGCCACCATTCTTCGCCACTCTCCAGGCTGCACCGATCCATCAGAGTCGCAGTCTGCAAAATGTGGTGGTATGTATCGGCTCTCTGGAGTGCTCACCTCGCCTGTGTAGGTGAGGTAGTTATGCAGAACAATACACGCTATAACTACACTCACAGCTTTGTCTGGCTGGAACTCAATTGGTCTTCCCAGAATTCTCCACCGTGCAGCCATGATGCCAAAGGTATTTTCAATCACCCGCCTTGCTCTGGAGTGGCGGTAATTGTAGATTTGTTTGTCCCTGGTCATGTTCACTCCTGTTACAAAAACAGAGTATTAATTAATCACTGTACCACAATCAAAATCAGCAAACTTAAGGAATAAAAAACAGAATGGACAGTAAGAAATATATAACAACAATACTGTTAAGTATGCAGTATAACAATACAAAATAATTTACAAATTAAAAAATATATATATACAATAACAATTTAAGAGAGGGATCAACCAATCATAGGTATAACAAACTTGTTATGAAGACACAATGTACTATGTTTTAATTGTATTTACATACCTGGAAATGGACGCATGAGATTGCAGTGTAGGGGGAAGGCAGCATCAGCAACGATAACGTGGGGGATTTGGACTCCGGTCCCAGGAAGTTTAGCTGGTTGGGGCAGATTCAAGTGGTGGTCCAGCAGCATTGACCCGAATGTGCTCTCTTTAAAAACGCCACCATCGCTCTGCGGTCCATATCCTCCCACGTCCACCATCGTAAACCGATACCTGGCATCACGTGTTGCCATCAGAACAATGGAGTGAGCACCCTTGTAATTAAAATAGTCACTCCCGGCGTGTGGTGGGGCCTTGACGTTAACGTGTTTCCCGTCGAGGCTTCCAACGCAGTTCGGGAAGTTCCAAAGTCGCCAGAAATCTGTAGCCATGGCTTCCCACTGGCTTGTCGAAGGGCAGGGCAAATATTCAGGCTGCAGTGCAGTCCACAGCGCTTTGCAGACTTCTGTTACTATTGAGGACACTGTGCTCGTAGCCATTTTGTAGCCCATTCCTGTGATCTGTTGATTTGCACCAGAAGACAAAATCTTCAAAGTCACTGCCAGTCTCTGAGCGACGTCAGTAGGCATACGATGTGTGCTCTGATGATGTATAAAAGGTTTTAAACGATGAGCAAGATCGTCAAATCTACCTTTCGACATCCGAAAATACATGAAGTGCATTTCTTTGTCCAAGTCCCTCAGCGGCCGAACAACCGTATCAAATTCGCCCAACGTTGGCCTATCTTCATTCACTGGTCGTACAGACCACCTTCGTCTTCTTTTCCTTCTGCGAATTAACATTTGCAATAAAATCATTTGTCCAGCTCCAACAACGCTCTCGCTCTTTGGCTCGCCATTTAGGAAATGAAAAAGCGGAAACAAAACAAAGAGTTTCGCAATTAACCCTCCGGAAAATGGGTTAGGGTTAGTGGAAATCACATGCCCTCTAGCGTTCTGGCGGTGAAATGCACTGCGTTGCAAAGACACACGTTCAACCCCGACGCAGAACTCCGAAAGGCCACGACGCCGTAGAATCGATGGCGTAGCTGCGCCGTCGATTCTACGCACGAGTTTAAAAATCCCTTTAAGGTTGTAAGACGAATCAGCACTTGGTACAAAAGTTGTGGTGTCCCTGTGACCTGTCTTGAGCGTGGTTCTAGTGAGCTGTGCCGCGCTACGCTTCGCAACACCATTCTGTGTCGTGTCACGCTGAACTTTTTCCTGTTTTTTTTTGTCATGTTAAAGTCTTAAATGTTCCTTTTTAGAGGACTTAAAAATGTCTTAAAATGCCTTAAATTTGCTGTTACAAAATGTGCAGTTATCCTGTTGTCATGTTTCGGACGCTGGTTTGCTGCTCCAGCAAAAACGTACTCAACTCTGCTTTGTCTAATTTAGCGGCTATTTGCCTGGTTTGCATTCAAACTACACCAGTTATACTCAAGCACTATAGTTATCTTCTCTTACAGCGACTTCCTCGCTGATCTCACAATTGTTAAAACGCTGTTAGCTACTTTAGCTTTTCCATTAGCAATGGCTAATTCCTCTACCTCTCTGCTCTGTGTGTCAGATGTTTAGCTATTCCTCTGCCTTCTTTAGTGATAAAGATACATGTAATAAATGTAGTTTATTCGCTGCTCTGGAGGTGAGGCTTGGTGAGTTTGAGGCACAGCTCCACACCATGGAATCAAAATCATATGCTTCCGTAGCTAGACAGCGCTCCGTAGCTGGTGCAGGCCAACATACTGTAGCTTCTGTTAGCAGTCCCCCGAGCAGCCGGGCGAGTGGGTGACTGTCCGAAAGAAGCGTAGCGCTAGCTCTAAACCGGGGAATGCACATGATGGTGGTCGCTCTAAACCGGAGCATCTGCGCCTTCCTTTTCTCCACTCAGTGATACACCTGCTGAGAAGCCATCTCTGGTTATTGGGAGCTCTATATTGCGAAACGTGAGGTTGACGGCTCCAAGAAAAGAGTGTGCGGTCATGTGCGTCCTTGGGGCCTAAGCGGGCGATATAGAATCCCATCTAAAAATAACCGTAAATACAGTCAGATCATACTTCATGTCCTTCACAGGTAATGATACCCGATTAGGCAAATCGGAGATCACTAAAATTGTTGAGTAACTTTACGCATATGCAACGACAATGTCGGACTCAGTAGTCTGGACCCCTCCCAAACCTGATCAGCGATGACATGTACAGCCGCATGTCATCCTTCCACTGCTGGTTGTCAGGGTGGTGCCCAGCTAAAAAAAGCCAGGTCTGATTAGGAGAGACGGCATTCATTAGCCAGGCTGACAGTCACAGCTCTACTGAGCCATCTATTCCTATAGCTCTGAGTAGTGACGACTTCATGAGCTTCTTTAATGATTAAATTATAACAATTAGAGATAAAATTCATCACCTTTTGCCCTCAACTTCTAATGGTTCACCTTTAAACGCAGGACTGCTAGAAAGAACAAGACCTGACATATACTTAAACTGCTTTTACCCTATAAACCTTCAACCATGTTAAAGGTCTCTTCAGCTAAGCCATCTACCTGTCTCTTAGACCCCATCCCAACGAGGCTACTTAAAGAAGCGTTACCCATGGTTAACACTTCATTACTAGATATGATCAATATGCATACCTGCAAACTTGTAGCTTTTTGGCAAAAATCGCCGTTTTGAATGGGAAACTGGGGGTTTCAAAAACCTACTGCGGTCTTCTTTACAAAACATCCTTAGTGCTATGTCACTCGATCACTGACAGTTTGAGGTAGGCCTAAGTGCTGTTATCTGCCAACAATATAATTATTTTCTCTAGCTAACGTTGTTAACGTGTTTAACGTTATAATGGAAAGCAAGCGTGTCGGCTTGTCAGCTAACGTAAGATGAGTGAATTGTGTTGTCCTACAATGTTCAATGTGAAGGTTTTCATGTATATCTCGTAAGATATGAGTGAAATTAATAATAATCTTTCATTTCGTCGCAAGAGGATCTTTGTGCGCTTCGCTCATCAGGGTCATCCTCTGCACCATTTCCACAAAGAAGCATTGCCATCTCCTTCTCTTTAGCCGTTTTCTGTTAACGCTATTCATTTTCCAGTCCCATTCAATAAAATGGGCCGTAACTGTCATGTATGCCTCCATTCTAAGCAAAGACCACAAATCAGTTGTGAGGCTTACAGCCTCGGCAGATTGGAGTAACTGGTTTACATTTACTTTAAGTCCATCAAACCGCGAACGTAGCGCACACATGACAGTCTCCCGTGCTGGCACAGTATATCTTGGCTCAACGATTTTAAACATGTTCTTAAAGCCCTCTCCTTCCACTGTGTTGACTGGCCTCATATCTTGGGCGATGTAATGCACAATCCCCTTAGTGATGTACTCCTTTCTCTTCGCCGACAGAGGATGGACCAACTCCATTTGCGTCTGGGTGCTTCCTGACGCCTGTGGCATGGCCTGGGGATGCGCCTAGTACATAACCAATAAAATATATAAACTTTTAGACATAGCAAGTATACACGTGTATATCTCGCTTACCGCTTTTAGGTGATAGGCCATATTGGTCGTTGAGCTATGGTAAGATAGCTTGCACTCCACAGTCTTGTCATCTTTTTTTGTAAAATGCAGCCAGACAAAAGATTTAGATTTCTTGGACATTTTGTCGACTAAAGCCAAAACAAGTAGCGTTCTAACTGAATGAATACAGCAAAACTACCTATATTCCTTACTGAGCGCGAAGCAGCAGTGCAGCTACGTGGTGCGCTAAACTGTTACAAAATAGCCTAAATTAAAGTATTTAAAGTTGGGGATAAAACATAGGCTAATTATATTTAGGAGTAAATCAATGAAAATTTCTTCATTGGTAAAAAAAATAAATATGCATCTGGTCGACCAATGAGAATGTCAGTCGACCAAGACGGCATCGACCGATTAGTTGACTAAACGACTAAAGTTGACGGCCCTACTAGAAATATTGCCCTTGACTTTGCTTACTGTTGGTTAGCTAGCGTCAAGCATTACTTCTCATAACCTTTTTTTCCATATCCGTGTCCTCGATTTAACGTTTTGTTAACACAATCCCACATTACCATATCTTAAGCTATAGGCGAGAAACTGGTAAATGGGCTTAGCTGATCATCAGTTGGTTTTGCTATTATTAAGGAGGTCCGTTTTTATCATGTAAATCGATGCAGATAGACTGCTGAAGATGATTTTTAAGTAGCACAGGGCACTGATGGATTCATAAACATTCTACATTTCATGGCAACCCCAGAGTGGGTGAGAAATATTGCAGCATATAAACATGTTTTTTCTCGGTCAGCATATTTCCTTGGATTAGAGTGGCACCAAGATCATGGATGCAGCACTAATGGTCCTGCTCCGAGTCCGCGCCCTGCTACACCCTGCTACTCTTTACGGTGTTCTGCTGCACCTTTCTACGTCCAGCTATGCTCTGCTGTGCCATGCTACATCCTGTAACACCCTGCAGTGCCCTGATATGACATGAACTACTACAACTACTTTTTCTAGTCACTGATCCATCTTTATTGTGACTGTTCTTGCCACTGTTCATAACACCCCCAACCGGCTCTGTCAGACACCGCCTACCAAGAGCCTGGGTCTGCCAAGGTTTCTTCCTAGGAGGGAGTTTTTCATTGCCACTGTCGCACTAAATGCTTGCTCTTGAGGGAATTACTAGAATATTTGGGTCTTTGTGGATTGTGGAGTGTGGTCTGGACTAGGGGTGGAACGGTACATGTATTCGTATTGAACCGAAACGGTACGGGCGTCTCGGCTCGGTACATGAATTTACACGGAGAATACACAGTATAAAAATAAATAAAACTTGCGTGCAAATTAATTAATGTAATACGGAACTAATGTAATGCGGAACTACTGTTAGATACACGGGTTCTGGGGACACCTAATCTGTTGCCCCGCCTTAGTTCTGAGTCTGAAGCTAGCCGAGCGAACTCCGCCTACATGCAGTTTTTTGTCAGGTTGACGGTCAGTGAGCGAGTCAAGAGATAGCAGCACTAAAGGACGAGTATGGCGAGTGGTGGCGACCCACAAGAGTTCCCCACCGGCCTCTTAAGATCGCAAGTTTGGGAAAACTTCAAGACTGTATGGCTGTAGCCTGGAGCCTCCCGTGTCATGCCCTCTCGTCTCATGCCCTCCCGCCTGCAGCTAGCTCAGGGAAGAGACTGTCTGACACTAGGTGATACAGCCTGAGACATAAACAATAAAAAAAATTGCCTTCTGCATTTTTGTTTTGCTTTTCCCTCCATTGTACCACACTGTGATGTCTGAACCGAGGTATGAACCAAACCGTGACTTCTGTGTACCGTTCCACCCGTGGTCTGAACCTGCTGTATTTGTGGGGTGTCTGTAGATAACTGATGTTATGATTTCATACTATAAAAATAAAATTGAAAGGAAATCGGTAAATGTAGATAATGACCTATAGATAAGTGTAAAAATCTTTAAAAATCTTGTTAATATCTACAAGTTGCTGTAAAAATATCTGCAGAATTGGATCTAACTGCAGAAATGGTGGAAGCTGATTCCCTCTGTTTTATGTATCTAGGGAATCTGTTTTCCTATTCTTTCTCCTGATTCAAAATGATTTCAAATCATTCATCAGTTTTTAAAATTTGGATCATGCAACAAGGCAGATCTGCTTGGTTCACTTGGGAAATGATTGTAAAGATTAACAAATAATTAGTTTACAGCATTTACTATCTAACTGGGATGTTTTGGGACCGATTTTACTATGGACAAAATGCACACGGCGATACACTGATGAGATCAAATTATGTTTAACCATGTATCTAACTAATATGAATTACTTACGTTACTGAATTCTTATATTTGTTTAGTTCATTTAAATTTATTTAATATTGTATGTGGTGTTTTCTTTTGCAGGGTGCAGTCAGAGCTTAGAGCGCCCAAGACGATTGTGATTGGATTTAAGAAATGCAAACAACCCAGAGAGTTTTGGTCTCTCCTAACCTGGAATTTATGTGTGGAAGACACAGACCTTTCTCCACAGCGCTGTGGAGATCTGTCAATACGAGACAATGTGCAACTTAGTCTGGCTCAATGAATGTACGTTGCATCCTCATGTGTTACATAAACTCTTCTTCTGCTCTTTTCTAGGTCTGTACGGTCTATCAAAGACGAATGGTAAATTGAAGGACACCAGTCACTTTGATGCAGACTTCTTCGGAGTCCACCCCAAACAGGCCAACACCATGGACCCCAACTCCCGTCTCATGCTGGAGATTGCCTACGAATCGTAGATGCAGGTGAGAAAAATGGAAACCTTCAAAAAAGCTTCAGTACTAAATATCAATGAAGGACAGTGTTATATAATTGAAAGCGGTAGGAAAGTTGGGAAAGCAATACAGTAAAAGTTGCTGAATTGAAGTGTGACTGACTTGCCTTTTGTGTTTTCTCTGTTAACTTTTTTCAAGTCTGTGAGTCGGTTAGTTTAAAAAAGAGCTCATTATCTGAGTGAGGATACCTGATGAAATACTGACTGAATGGTTTAAAAAAAAAACAATAAAATGTTACGATGCAGGACACTGCGTGGCATTAAGACTGGCGTCTACATCGGAGTTAGTGGCTTGGAGGCTGGCGAAGCATTTAGCAAAGATCTAGAGGAGCTCCTGGGCTACAGCATGACTGGCTGCCAGCGTGCCATGTTGGCCAACAGACTCTCCTACTTCTTTGACTTCAACGGTATGCACACACAGCCAGCTTTAACATCAGTTTCATTCTTTGGCCAAACTGTGAGATGGAGTCCCGTTCACTTCAAGTGGATGATGCTCATCCAGCACATGTCCAATAACTCGTAGCGCTTCCTGGTTTGCTTCCATGTTGTGCATTCATATTTTACCTAACACTGACATTACATCATACACATGAAAAAATTGCTTTAAGGTGTCTCTTAACTGTTGGACTACTTTATATCTGGTATTCTCCTTGTGTCAGTTGTTTTTAATTTGCTGGCCTAGAACTGATCTAAACCATGACAATAATTTGTCTGTCACTATAGCAGTGGTTGCTCTGCATTAGTGCACATCTGGATCCAATGCTGCTACCATGTGGCCAGATATCTTTCAGCTTGGAGCTCCTATAATGCAAGCCACTACAAAGTTTTCATTCATCCTAGGTTTAAGCTGATCCGTCAGCCTCCTCAGCCTCATCACCAAATTTAGCACATAACGCGGTTGTTTTTTTTACATGCCATATTGCTGTCCTATAACTGATTGCCAAAGTCTTTTCCCACAAACTGTCATAACTCTTTTACCACATTGTGCATTGCCAAAGTATTTTCCATCAAACTGTCATAACTCATATAGTTATAGATCCTGCATTTGATGGCATTTAGCCTTTTTGTGGAACTACAGGAACTTGGTTTGGATGAACATAACGTACGGGTCATTGGTTCGTTTCACTTTTGTACAATTTTGTACAAATATATATCCGAATGCGTAGCTGCAAAAATTCCACTACATTTTTTGCTTTATTGCTAACATTAACATGATTGTCTATCACTAAGTGTATTTTCAATCAGACCTGGAAGTAGATGCAGATTGATATATTCAAAACTTTGCTCTTATCAAAATTGATTTAGACTATTGTTCAGCTTTTGTAGAGACATACTGTACCATGTTCAGTGCTGGTGCTTACTAAATTGAAGTCATTGTAATTAAGTCAACTTGAGCCTTTTCATACAACCCCAAATCAGAAAAAATTGGGACAGTATGGAAAACACAAATAAAAAAAGAAAGTAGTGATTTCTAAATGTACTTTGACTTGTATTTCATTGCAGACAATACAACAGCACATCATTTAATGTGTTCCTCATGATTTTTATTGTTTTCTTTTCAAAAAAACTAAATTCCTATTTTGGTTCTTGCAACACAATTTCAAAAGAAGTTGGAACAGTAAAGCATTTACCACTTTGTAACGTTGCCATTCCTTTTCACAACACTTAAAAGACGTTTAGGGACTGAAGACACCAAGTGATGAAGTGTTTCAGGTGTAATTTTGTCCCATTCTTGCTGCAAACAAGTCTTAAGGTGGGCAACAGTACGGGGTCTTCATTGTCGCATTTTGCGCTTCAAAATGCGCCACACATTCTCTATTGGAGACAGGTCGGGACTGCAGGCAGGCCAGTCAAGTACTCGTATCCTCTTCCTCCGCAGCCAGGACTTTGTAATGTGTGCAGAATGTGATTTTGCATTATCTTGTTGAAATATGCATGTCCCTGGAAAAGATGTCTTCTTGAAGGCAGCATATTGTGCTCCAAAATATCTATGTGCTTTTCAGCATTAATGGTGCCATCACAGAAGTGCAAGTTACCTTTGCCAAGGGCACTGCCACAACCCCATACCATGACAGACCCTGGCTTTTGGACTTGTTGCTGGTAACAGTCTGGATGATCCTTTTCTTCTTTGGTCCGGAGCACACGGCGTCCATTTCTCCCAAAAAATACCTGAAATACTGATTCATCTGACCACAGTACACGTTTCCACTGTGTGATGGTCCATCCCAGATGCCTCTGAGTCCAGAGAAGTCGACGGCGCTTCTGGACACTGTTAACATAGGGCTTCCTTTTGGCACAGTACAGTTTTAACTGGCATTTGTGGCTGTAACTACGTATTGTGGTACTTGACAAAGGTTTGCCAAAGTAGTCCTGAGCTCATGTGGTGATATCGCTTATAGATGAATGACGATTCTTGATGCAGTGCCGCCTGAGGGATCGGAGATCACGGATGTTCAGCTTAGGATTGCACCCTTGTCCTTTACGCACTGAAATTCCTCCTCATTCCTTGAATCTTTTAATTATGTTATGCACTGTTGAAGGTGAAATAAGCAAATGTCTTCCTATCTTTCTTTGAGGAACATTGTTTTTAAACATTTCAATAATTTTCCCACGTATTTGTTGGCAAACTGGCGATCCTTGGCCCATCTTTGCTCCTAAAGGACTAGACCTTTCTTGGATGCTGCTTTTGTACCAAATCATAATTACAATCACCTGTTGACATCACCTGTTTCAAATCACATCATTATTTAACCAATTTACCTGATTACTAGCCCTAAATTGCTCCTGTCCCAACCTTTTTTGGAATGTGTTGCAGGTCTGAATGACAGGAAAGGATGTATATTTACAAATGAAATTAAGTTGACCAGACAAAAGATGAAATATTTTGTGTTCACATTGTCTGCAATGAAATACAAGTCAAAGTACATTTAGAAATCACTACTTTTTTTATTTGTGCTTTTCATACTGTCCCCACTTTTTCTGATATGGGGTTGTATTTTGAGTATACTCTTGAATATTCTTTTCTGCATATGTGATTTCTAGGTCTAATCCACCCTCCTCTAGGCCCCAGCACTGCCATCGACACAGCCTGCTCTTCTAGCTTGCTGGCTTTAGAAAACGCCTTCCAAAGCATTTGCCAGGGCCACTGTGATGCTGCTTTGGTGGGAGGGGTCAACCTGCTGCTCAAGCCAAATATCTCGATGCAGTTTATGAAACTGGGGAGAGAGAGGGGGGAATGACATCTCACATCTCACACAGCAGATGTATCCCAAAGGGTTTTTATTGAGAATAGATGCAAGGTTCATTTCAGTTCATTGCAGTTCATTGCAGTTCATTTCACACATGTCACACATTTCAAACGCAACATTCTCGTCTGCGGCGGCTGATTGTTCGCCGCTCATCAGCCATTGGGTTTTGCATCGTCAAGTCAAAGCTCACAATTGGCGCCGCGTGAGCCAAGAGGCTACTGTCTCACGCATTCCGCACAGTAGGCCCGCGTGCAGCTCCCGCAGATGTATCTCTTGCAGAGAGAGGGGGGAATGACATGCAGCAAAGGGCCGCAGGTCGGAGTCGAACCTGGCCCGCTGCGTCGAGTACTAAACCTCTTTATATACCAACTGAGCTATACGGGCGCCCTCTCTCTTAATCAGTCCGTTATTGTTGTTGATGACAAGTGAAGCAGTGTTCTCAGAGATATATTTTTTAAATATATCCTAGGCTATTTATTTCAGATAATCTTCATTTACATGTGTTGCAGTTGTATATTTTCAAACTGAGAAGTAAACCGTGTCTTTGCATTTTATTTTAATCAAAATCTGTTTTCATAAAAGAGCTTGTGAAAATTGGCTTTGCCTTTAAAACGGAACATTTAGCCCACTTAGTCCACAGAGATATGATTTTTAGTCCTGGACTAGTGGAAGATCTGATAAGAATCTGTGTGTGTGTGTGTATGGGGGGGCAATTTGGAGGATTTTGATGCTAGGGAGTGTGGCAAGCTGGTTTAGCCAAGGCTAAAGGGGAAGAAGGCCAAATTACAGGTGTTGGCCATCTGAGGGGGGCAGAGGACAGCAAGGGGGGGGGGGGGGTGTTATAAGACTTTGAGCCATGAAATGTGAGGTCTCAGTTCAGGGAAGCACTTTGAAACAGTAGCAGTTTCTATTTGGAAATGTTTTACTTAAAATGTTTTAGTTTGGCAGCTCAGTGAAGCACTTCAAACTTTTTTTTGTTAATATTTTTATTTTTATATGCAGTACATAGTGCTTCAACTAAAAAGTATTTACCTACACCTTATTCTTGTTTAAAATCATTTACATAATATATATGAATGTATATGGAGCGTGATAAAAAGGTAACCTTGATTGATTAATTGTGGCGTTAATGGCGCCCCAAGGAAAAATTTGGGTGCACCTAAATTTTGTGCTGGTGCACCTAAATAAAGTTAGGCGCACCAGTGCAACCAAGGCAAAAAGTTAGTGTGGAGCCCTGCTATATTAGCAGCAGTGTTCTCATTAGCACATCATTTATCTTAAAGCTTGTTTCTCTTTCATCACTGTTTGCTTAGAAGCTTATTCATATTGATTTAACTGTGTATTATGTCTTATTTACACTAGTTGATGCACTCTGTGTACCTGTGTGTGTGTGTGTGTGTGTGTGTGTGTGTGTGTGTGTGTGTGTGTGTGTGTGTATGCCAATATAAAGTTTTTATTTCTGTAATTTTCTTGGCCAGGAAATGGATGCTGCTGTTCTGAGGCAGCAGTGGCAGTGCTGCTGACCAAGCGGTCTGTGGCTAAATGGGTCTATACCACAGTGGTCAATGCTGGCAATAACACAGATGGATACAAAGAGCGAGGTGAGGAGGCACACACAGCCTATTAAAGGAATACGCCGACTTATTGGGACATTAGCTTATTCACCGTAACCCCAACAGTTAGACAAGTCGATACATACCCTTCTCATCTCTGTGCGTGTTGTAACTCTGTCTGACGGCTCCATCGTTAGCTTAGCCTAGCACAGATCCTGGAGGTAACCGGCTCCAACTAGCCTACTGCTCTAAGTGACAAAATAATGGCAATATGTTCCTATTTACATGTTGTGATTTGTATAGTCACAGCGTGTACAAATAACGTCACTTGAGACACAGCCATCTTCTAACTGTATACAAACTGGGGATTATATTCACAGAAAGGGAAGCAGTGCTACTTGGGCGGAGTGATACGCTGCAGCTCTGAGCAGAGCTGCAAGCATATCACTCCGCCCAAGTAGCGCTCAGCAGAGCTGCAAGCGAATCAGCACTTTTAAGATTCACCGTATTGTCGTTTTTGGGTCAAAGTGCCTTTTGAATGGGAAAGCTAGGGGCACTCTCTTGCTAGCCTCAAAATAGCTATTTTCGAAATACTAAGAAGGCTCGACACAACATGAAACTTTGCTTCAAGTATCACCAGGGGCTCTACACCTTAACGCAAGCATTGACAACATTCTTTGTGTACACAGATTCACTAAAAAGAAGGTTTTTGAACAACTCACGTAGCTCTTGTTTTCCAGCTGCGGCCATATTATCAGTCAAAACTAGTCGATTTCCGAATGCGACGTAACAGTGGGGAGAGTAAAAGCTCCTAAAGCTTAGTTCCATATAAATGCATGGATGATTTTTAGGGCCTGAGCGCCGACAGCGGCGAAGGCCATCATCTAATCTAACCTCATCTAATGCAGTTTTACAGTTTTTCTCTATCATATCATTTGTTTTATATTTTATTGCTGATGCTGAATTTCCTTTAGCCTACAAATGTAACTTTAACTTAAAGTTACCTTTTGTAACGAATTGGTGTGTTTAAACTTCACCTGTGGAAACTGACTTCACCTTCATAGTCGCTCCAGTCTTTGTGGGGATGAAGGGCCACCACAGCAGACTCACTGTGTGTGAACCAGACTGTGAACGCCGTTCTGCACATTTGATGCAGCGACGTAGCTAAATATTTGAGGGCCAGGGGCGTAAGATTACATTTTAAATTATTTACTTTTGGTAAATGTATTGTTTATTTCAATGCTTTAAGAAGCTAGTGGACATAATGGCGGTTTGCTTTTACAAGTTCAATTTTAAGAACACCAAGTTAGGGGGGCAGCTGGGAAGGCAAGGCTCTAGAGTGGGAGCTGCCCTCACTTGCTCCCTTGCCCCCCTACTAGATCTGCCCCTACTTGTCCCTCAACTACTCTGATCTATATGGTCATACGTAAGTGGTGTAATTTTCTAGAAAATTGCTCCTTTGGTACATGTGAAAATCCAGACTTCCCACGAATCTTTGCCATCTGCTCTTGTTCCACATGTGATTTTCAGGTAAGGTGTGCATTCTGGAGGATGCACCCCTTCAGCTGACAGTTTTCCAAGATTTATTTAATCTGCAGAAGACAATATCACATTAATTGGCTTTTGGTCCACTGTTTCCTTCTATCTGCTCCTCAGCAATACAAGACGGTACTGTGTAAGAGTGGTCTCATTTTCTACATGAGTCATAAAGGCTTCTGGGATCGGTTGATAACTCAAACTTTCCAAGAACCAAGACCCGTTTGATTACATCGAATCATGCATTAGGCGCGGTTACGGTCTCGTTCAGTAGCCGGTCTCCTCATGACAGGCTGCAATATTCACTTCTTCTTCTTTAACATTTAACAACATAACTACCAAGATAACATGACGTGTATTTTTATGTGATGTACTTCCCCATCGATAATGTGTGAATTGCCATGAACACAATCATCTAAGGCCGGCGACAGACTAAATGTGTGGTGTGAGCATGGCTTTTCTGTTGCGTGTCAGCTGCGTGGTGGCTGTGTGGATTTTTCTGTCTTACACTCCAGAAACGTGTCTGACACTGTGCTGCTGCTGTACACATGTATGTTTTCCATTGATTTACTACACTCAAGCAGTATACTTCATGTTAAAAATACTGATTTGATTACAGCAAAGACAACGTTGGCAGTATTGACGGCAAAATAGGCTACAGAATTGACAGGTGCGACATTTGAAAATCAATAATATTTTTTTTATTTTTATTTTACATTATCTGCATTTATGTCAAAACCTAGAGACTTTCAAACCTCAACATGTCATTTATTAATATGTATTTGTGTCAAAATTACATATAAACATATTTTCCTATTCTATTTTGCCAGCTCAGCGGTACTCTGATATCACTGCCATGATAACTCCGCCCAGCTCCAAGGAGGGAGAGAGGGGGAGACACACACACACACACACCACACGCGTCCCACACCCTCAGCCAGGTGGTCGCCACATTTTCCATTTTCAGTTGGGGACAACTGTGCTCCTTGTGAAAAAAGTTAGTCTGGAGCCCTGTGTTGTAATATTTTACCAAACTTGATAAAGAGAGTGTGAAGTAGTAATAAAGGTTAAGGTACATACAATAAATGCATACAAATGAAAAATATTGCAGCTTGAGTGCTTTGTGTGAACTGTTCAAAGATGTGAGCAGAGAGACCCGCCAATGTGTTCCAGATATCTAGCATGCAGAATATCTGGACCTGTCTGCGAGCTACAGCCAATGAAAGTGCAAGACATGGGTTGAGGGGAAACCTGGGAGAGGAGTAGACTATAACAATAGGGACTTAACTGTATGTGTTGCATTTGTAACACCTAGAGGAAATGTTAGGAACACGTTTCAACGACAACACCCCCATAAAACTTTTTTTATCGCTGTAAATCAGTGCGCCAATAACTTGGAGCGCTTGTTTTTAGTTCTTGTGCACGGTATTACATAATACCGTGTCCATTCTATTAAAATGACACTGCTTTTTTATCATTAATGAATAGGGAAAAAGTCTGTTTTTATATTTAGACTTTTCTATATATTTAACACCTTTGAGTAGTTTTGTAAAGCAAATCATTAAAAGGCAAGCTCTTTTTGCACATAAAAACTTATTTTACAGTTATTTCTGATTCATTAAAATCCTACAATCTACAAAATGGTTACTATTATTCAACTCAATTATCAGCCCATTTTGTTGCTTTTATCATCTGTCTTCACATATCCCTCTAAGTATTTGTCCCACTCTCTCCATCTAGGTTTAATCTGCAGACTGCAGCAAAAGTTGGCCCCCCATGGTGTGAAGCTCTCCATCCCCGGCTTACAAGGGGAGTCAGACAGCCCTCTTCCCAGCCCCGAGCGCTCTGAGCCCTCCCTGGTGCGGCTGCTGGCCCTGCTCTGCGGCCTGCAGCTTAACAGGAACCTTCGATCTGAGCTAGAACAGACTGTGGAGAAGGAGAGGTCAAGTCTGATGCAGGACGGCCTACCATATAGTCCAGGGGTAACTGCAAGTCTCTTCCTCCCTGTCATCTTCATCTCCTCCTGATCACTCTCTACCTCTGTCCTTCTCTCTGAATCTGCAGCCTCCTCTTCATCCCTCACAGTCAATTCTTCCTTTCCCTCTTCTCTTTCACTTATTTCTGCATCTCCTTCTGTGGTCCTCTCCACCTCTGACCCGCCTGGTCTCTCTAGTTCAGGGAGTTTACTTCCTGTGCACTACTCTGAATTTTGTTGGCTGGCAATATCCCCGCTTTTACGCATCAGCTAATATCTCCAGTTACTCAGGCCTGCAAAAGTCGAGATGTGAAAAGCTATGGTTATCCTTGTATTACATTACACTGTAGGGCCCTGTAGCTAATAAGTAGCCTAACAAACATAATATCAGAAGATATGTATTACATGCACACAACGGTTATGTTTAGACTAGCCTTCTTACTCCCATTGTATTTGTTTTCCCAGTTTGACAGTAAAGGATGTCACCTAGTTTAATTTGCGCAGCCTTATTGCCGTGATATGTAAGAGGAAGTGGATTAATCACATACAAATGATCGGTCTCAGCAGGGCTGCGAAGTGTGTTGTAACGTAACGCCACTGAAACGGCGACCCTCTGTAAACGTTATGAATTCAAACATGCCATTGTGTGTGTTACAAAAACAGTGTAAATGTACAGTCAGTGTAGTCACACTACAGACTGCAAGTAGCAGTATGAGCCTGAGATCTGATTTGGAATTGTTTTCCAGTACCTGTCTACAGTAGCTGCTCTGTAGAAGCACCCTGTCTGAGGACAAGGTAGATGGGACTTCAACATCTGAAAGCCTATTAGATAATTGTTGAAACCTGAAGTGTATGTATGATCATCATGGTGTAAACAAGGTACTCTCCTCTTTGTGCTCTTATTATAAATGAAGTTTCTGCATGGGTTCTCTGACAACAGCATAAATTATAGTTGCATCATACTATGGGTGGAACGGTACATGTATTCGTATTGAAACGGTACGGGCGTCTTGGCATGAATTTACATGGAGAATACACGGTATAAAAATAAATAAAACTTGCGTGCAAATGAATTAATGTAATGCGGAACTACTGTTAGATACGCGCTTCTTTAGGGACACGGACACCTAATCTGTAGACCCTCTTAGCTCCTCCCGAGCTCCGCCTACATGTCAAGTCGGTCTAGTCAGAGCCAAAGACAGTATATACGGTAAACTGGACCAACATATCCCGTTGCTCTGGACGGAGACCAGTGAAGTCTATTAGAAGCACTTTTCCGGTGATGGTTGAGCGTTACTGCGCAGCTGCAAACTGAGCTTGCCGCCGTAGATGTGATGTGAGCAACGTGTCTGAACATTGTAAGTCTTTTGGTAGCTGTGCCAAGAGAAATCTCAATCATTCCCAATCTTGCAGAGACGGAGAGCGTATGTATATGTAAGGAAATAACATAGGCACAGGCTAATTATTGCTAACTTAAATGCTAGTTAATAGTAGCAATTAAACTTAAACAGCTAATGTAAGTCGAAACTGCCTGCGAGCTTCTCCTGTACTATACGGTAATTCCTCTATGGAGCCATAACGTGAGATACAAGGTAAATGAGCCTTTTATACATTGTCGTGTTTCTTTAGAAATAAACAATGGTCAAAGGAAGTCTTTAAACGCTTCAGATGTTAAGTTATTCACTGTCAAAGTGACGCCAAAATGAATGGCAGTTAATGGGATGCTAACGGGGGGTGATGGTTTATTAGCATCAAAATGGCGCCATAGGAGGCTTCACTCTGAGGAGGCTGGCTGACCCCCTTGGTCAGAGCAGATAGTCATTCTCTATCACCAGTGGGTCCAGTGAGTCCACACACAAAGCAAACTAGTCCCTTCCATATACAACCAAACACGGACGTAGCTGTATCCCTTCTTGCCTCGACCACAAATGGCCTCCAGGCCCGTTTGCTTCGCTGTTAGTTCCGCCGTTAGCTAGTTGTTGGCTCCGCTGTTTGCTCCGTTGTTAGCTGTTAGCTCTACCGTTAGCTGTTAGCTCCGCCGTTAGCTGTAGTGTGTGAAGCTAACGCCAAAACTTGTCACCTGCTCTGTGTAACCGAAGCTGCTCTTTTAACATCCCTGCTCTGTGCATTCACATATGAGAGCAGCGCTTGTCTCCCATAATCTAATAAACTAGCTGATTGTCTTATTTTGTTTACAAGTTCCAGATGGAGTCTGGAGATGATGTGGGGTAGCCTACTTTGTTTACTGTTAACATCTTACTTTATACACTTCAGGCTGTTGCAGCTGGCTCACGGGTGACACTGTATGACACTAGGTGGTACAGGCTGAGACATGTACAATAAAAAAAATTGCCTTCTGCATTTTTGTTTTGCCTTTCCCTCCATTGTACCGAACCGTGACTTCTGTGTACTGTTCCACCCCTACATCATACTGTATAATAAAAATAATTCTCCTGTTGCACCTGTGTGTGTACAGGACACTGGAGCAGGCAGCATCAGTGCCAGTGGTCTACGCCACAGCCTACTACTCTCTGGTGGAACGTGGCAGGCTCCATCCCGGAGAGACTGTTCTCATCCACTCATGGTCAGGGGGTGTCGGCCAGGCTGCCATCACCATAGCACTCAGCAAGAAATGTAAAGTCTTCACTACAGTCGGTAAGTATTTAACACTCACATAACACACTGTCATTGTGAAATTTTCAGACAGGCAGAGGCAGGCAGACAGACAGAAACACAGACCCAGACACACAGACTTAAGATATTAGATAGGGACAGCCACTGATGCAAACATTATCTTAAAATTGGCTTTACTGTACACAATATGAATCTGAAGGGTTAGGGTTAGGGACAGACAGACAGACAGGCAGACAGACAGGCTGACAGACAGGCTGACAGACAGGCTGACAGACGCAGACAGACTGGCTGACAGACAGACAGACAGGCAGGCAGGCAGGCAGGCTGACAGACGCAGACAGGGAGACGCAGGCAGGGAGACGCAGGCAGACAGGCAGGCTGACAGAGGCTGACAGGCAGACAGACAAGCAGGCAGGCTGACAGACGCAGACAGACTGACAGACGCAGACGCAGGCAGGCAAACAGACAGACTGGCTGACAGACAGGCAGACAGACAGACAGGCAGGCTGGCTGACAGACGCAGACAGGCAGACGCAGACAGGGAGACGCAGGCAGGCAGACAGCCGTAGGCAGGCAGGCAGGCTGACAGAGGCAGACAGGCAGACAGACAAGCAGGCAGGCTGACGGACGCAGACAGAAAGGCAGGCTGACAACGCAGACAGACAGGGAGGCAGGCAGGCTGACAGACACAGACAGACAGGTAGGCTGACAGACAGGCAGGCATGCAGACGCAGACAGGGAGACGCAGGCAGGCAGACAGGCAGGCTGACAGACGCAGACAGGCAGGCAGGCTGACAGAAAGACAGACAGGCAGGCAGGCTGACGGACGGGCGGACGGGCGGACGGGCGGGCTGACGGGCTGACGGGCTGACGGGCTGACTGGCTGACGGGCTGACTGGCTGACAGACAGACTGGCTGACAGACAGACTGGCTGACAGACAGACTGGCTGACAGACAGGGAGACGCAGACAGGGAGACGCAGGCAGGCAAACAGCCGTAGGCAGGCAGGCTGACAGAGGCAGACAGGCAGACAGACGCAGACAGAAAGGCAGGCTGACAACGCAGACAGACAGGGAGGCAGGCAGGCTGACAGACACAGACAGACAGGTAGGCTGACAGACAGGCAGGCATGCAGACGCAGACAGGGAGACGCAGGCAGACAGACAGACTGGCTGACAGACAGGCAGGCAGACAGACAGACAGACAGACAGACAGACAGACAGACAGGCTGACAGACGCAGACAGGGAGACGCAGGCAGGCAAACAGCCGTAGGCAGGCAGGCAGGCTGACAGAGGCAGACAGGCAGACAGACAAGCAGGCAGGCTGACGGACGCAGACAGAAAGGCAGGCTGACAACGCAGACAGACAGGGAGGCTGACAGACAGGGAGGCAGACAGACAGACAGGCTGACAACGCAGACAGAGAGGGAGGCAGGCAGGCTGACACACGCAGACAGGCAGGCAGGCTGAAAGAGCCAGACGCAGACAGGCAGAGGCAGGCAGACAGACTGGCTGACAGACTGGCTGACAGACATGTAGACAGACTGGCTGACAGACATGTAGACAGACTGGCTGACAGGCAGACAGACAGACAGACTGGCAGAAAGACAGACAGACAGACAGACAGACAGACAGACAGACTGACAGACGCAGACAGGGAGACGCAGGCAGGCAAACAGCCGTAGGCAGGCAGGCAGGCTGACAGAGGCAGACAGGCAGACAGACAAGCAGGCAGGCTGACGGACGCAGACAGAAAGGCAGGCTGACAACGCAGACAGACAGGGAGGCAGGCAGGCTGACAGACACAGACAGACAGGTAGGCTGACAGACAGGCAGGCATGCAGACGCAGACAGGGAGACGCAGGCAGACAGACAGACTGGCTGACAGACAGGCAGGCAGACAGACAGACAGACAGACAGACAGGCAGACAGACAGGCTGACAGACGCAGACAGGGAGACGCAGGCAGGCAAACAGCCGTAGGCAGGCAGGCAGGCTGACAGAGGCAGACAGGCAGACAGACAAGCAGGCAGGCTGACGGACGCAGACAGAAAGGCAGGCTGACAACGCAGACAGACAGGGAGGCAGGCAGGCTGACAGACACAGACAGACAGGTTGGCTGACAGACAGGCAGGCATGCAGACGCAGACAGGGAGACGCAGGCAGGCAGACAGGCAGGCTGACAGGCAGGCAGGCTGACAGAAAGACAGGCAGGCAGGCTGACGCAGGCAAATAGTCAGAGGCAGGCAGGCAGACAGACAAGCAGGCAGGCAGACGCAGACAGGGAGACGCAGGCAGGCAGACAGCTCTAGGCAGGCAGGCAGGCAGACAGACGTAGGCAGGCAGGCAGGCAGGCTAACAAACACAGACAGGCAGACAGACAGGCTGAGGCAGGCAGGCAGGCAGGCAGGCAGAAACACAGACCCAGACACACAGACTTAAGATATTAGATAGGGACAGCCACTGATGCAAACATTATCTTAAAATTGGCTTTACTGTACACAATATAAATCTGAAGCTTTGCTCTGGGATCATAATTGATACAAACTGTGTAGTGTGTGACAGTAATTTGGCTGTTTTCACTGCTCTAACATAGATTAACTTTGTAATTGTTGCTAGGTTACCAGGCAAAGCGAGTGTGTGAACGGCAAAGTCAAGATGTGGAGATGCTGGTGTCGACCAATGATGTCAGCACACTCAATGGAAGAGAGCGACTTCTTGCCGAAGCCTGAGCACTGGGCTCCGTGGGTGGTGTCTTCCACCTGTCAATGGTAACATACCAACACACAGACAGACAGACACAGGCAGGGACAGACAAAGGCAGGCAGACAGATAGACAGGCTGACAGACAGGCTGACAATTCAGGCATGGAGGCAGGCTGACAGACGCAGACAGACAGACAGGCAGGCTGACAGACAGGGAGGCAGACAGACAGACAGGCTGACAACGCAGACAGAGAGGGAGGCAGGCTGACAGACGCAGACAGGCAGGCAGGCTGAAAGAGGCAGACGCAGACAGGCAGAGGCAGGCAGACAGGCTGACAGACTGGCTGACAGACTGGCTGACAGACTGGCTGACAGACATGCAGACAGACATGCAGGCTGACAACGCAGACAGACAGGGAGGCAGGCTGACGGACGCAGACAGACAGACAGGCAGGCTGACAGACAGACAGACAGACAGACAGACAGACAGACAGACAGACTGGCTGACAGACGCAGACAGGGAGACGCAGGCAGACAAACAGCCGTAGGCAGGCAGGCAGGCTGACAGAGGCAGACAGACAAGCAGGCAGGCTGACGGACGCAGACAGAAAGGCAGGCTGACAGACAGGCAGGCATGCAGACGCAGACAGGGAGACGCAGGCAGACAGACGCAGACAGACAGGCAGGCTGACAGACGCAGACAGACAGGCAGGCTGACAGACGCAGACAGACAGGCAGGCTGACAGAAAGACAGGCAGGCTGACAGAAAGACAGGCAGGCAGGCTGACAGACAGGCAGGCAGGCTGACAGACAAGCAGGCAGGCTGACAGACGCAGACAGACAGTCAGACAGACGCAGACAGGCAGAGGCAGGCAGGCACACAGTCAGACAGACAGACAGACAGACTGGCTGACAGACAGGCAGACAGACAGGCAGGCAGGCTGGCTGACAGACGCAGACAGGGAGACGCAGGCAGGCAGACAGCTCTAGGCAGGCAGGCAGGCAGACAGACGTAGGCAGGCAGGCAGGCAGGCAGGCTAACAAACACAGACAGACAGGCTGAGGCAGGCAGGCAGGCAGACAGACAGAAACACAGACCCAGACACACAGACTTAAGATATTAGATAGGGACAGCCACTGATGCAAACATTATCTTAAAATTGGCTTTACTGTACACAATATAAATCTGAAGCTTTGCTCTGGGATCATAATTGATACAAACTGTGTAGTGTGTGACAGTAATTTGGCTGTTTTCACTGCTCTAACATAGATTAACTTTGTAATTGTTGCTAGGTTACCAGGCAAAGCGAGTGTGTGAACGGCAAAGTCAAGATGTGGAGATGCTGGTGTCGACCAATGATGTCAGCAGGCTGACAGACGCAGACAGACAGACAGGCAGGCTGACAGACAGGGAGGCAGACAGACAGACAGACAGGCTGACAGACGCAGACAGGGAGACGCAGGCAGGCAAACAGCCGTATGCAGGCAGGCAGGCTGACAGAGGCAGACAGACAAGCAGGCAGGTTGACGGACGCAGACAGAAAGGCAGGCTGACAGACAGGCAGGCATGCAGACGCAGACAGGGAGACGCAGGCAGACAGACGCAGACAGACAGGCAGGCTGACAGACGCAGACAGACAGGCAGGCTGACAGAAAGACAGGCAGGCTGACAGAAAGACAGACAGGCAGGCAGGCTGACAGACAAGCAGGCAGGCTGACAGACGCAGACAGACAGTCAGACAGACGCAGACAGGCAGAGGCAGGCAGGCACACAGTCAGACAGACAGACAGACAGACAGACAGGCAGACAGACAGGCAGGCTGGCTGACAGACGCAGACAGGCAGACGCAGACAGGGAGACGCAGGCAGGCAGACAGCTCTAGGCAGGCAGGCAGGCAGACAGACGTAGGCAGGCAGGCAGGCAGGCAGGCTAACAAACACAGACAGACAGGCTGAGGCAGGCAGGCAGGCAGACAGACAGAAACACAGACCCAGACACACAGACTTAAGATATTAGATAGGGACAGCCACTGATGCAAACATTATCTTAAAATTGGCTTTACTGTACACAATATAAATCTGAAGCTTTGCTCTGGGATCATAATTGATACAAACTGTGTAGTGTGTGACAGTAATTTGGCTGTTTTCACTGCTCTAACATAGATTAACTTTGTAATTGTTGCTAGGTTACCAGGCAAAGCGAGTGTGTGAACGGCAAAGTCAAGATGTGGAGATGCTGGTGTCGACCAATGATGTCAGCACACTCAATGGAAGAGAGCGACTTCTTGCCGAAGCCTGAGCACTGGGCTCCGTGGGTGGTGTCTTCCACCTGTCAATGGTAACATACCAACACACAGACAGACAGACACAGGCAGGGACAGACAAAGGCAGGCAGACAGATAGACAGGCTGACAGACAGGCTGACAATTCAGGCATGGAGGCAGGCTGACAGACGCAGACAGACAGACAGGCAGGCTGACAGACAGGGAGGCAGACAGACAGACAGACAGGCTGACAACGCAGACAGAGAGGGAGGCAGGCTGACAGACGCAGACAGGCAGGCAGGCTGAAAGAGGCAGACGCAGACAGGCAGAGGCAGGCAGACAGGCTGACAGACAGGCTGACAGACTGGCTGACAGACTGGCTGACAGACTGGCTGACAGACATGCAGACAGACAGGCAGGCTGACAGACGCAGACAGACAGGCAGACAGACAGACAGGCTGACAGACGCAGACAGGGAGACGCAGGCAGGCAAACAGCCGTAGGCAGGCAGGCAGGCTGACAGAGGCAGACAGACAAGCAGGCAGGCTGACGGAGGCAGACAGAAAGGCAGGCTGACAGACAGGCAGGCATGCAGACGCAGACAGGGAGACGCAGGCAGACAGACGCAGACAGACAGGCAGGCTGACAGACGCAGACAGACAGGCAGGCTGACAGAAAGACAGGCAGGCTGACAGAAAGACAGACAGGCAGGCAGGCTGACAGACAAGCAGGCAGGCTGACAGACGCAGACAGACAGTCAGACAGACGCAGACAGGCAGAGGCAGGCAGGCACACAGTCAGACAGACAGACAGACAGACTGGCTGACAGACAGGCAGACAGACAGGCAGGCTGGCTGACAGACGCAGACAGGCAGACGCAGACAGGGAGACGCAGGCAGGCAGACAGCTCTAGGCAGGCAGGCAGGCAGACAGACGTAGGCAGGCAGGCAGGCTAACAAACACAGACAGACAGGCTGAGGCAGGCAGGCAGGCAGACAGACAGAAACACAGACCCAGACACACAGACTTAAGATATTAGATAGGGACAGCCACTGATGCAAACATTATCTTAAAATTGGCTTTACTGTACACAATATAAATCTGAAGCTTTGCTCTGGGATCATAATTGATACAAACTGTGTAGTGTGTGACAGTAATTTGGCTGTTTTCACTGCTCTAACATAGATTAACTTTGTAATTGTTGCTAGGTTACCAGGCAAAGCGAGTGTGTGAACGGCAAAGTCAAGATGTGGAGATGCTGGTGTCGACCAATGATGTCAGCAGGCTGACAGACGCAGACAGACAGACAGGCAGGCTGACAGACAGGGAGGCAGACAGACAGACAGACAGACAGGCTGACAGACGCAGACAGGGAGACGCAGGCAGGCAAACAGCCGTATGCAGGCAGGCAGGCTGACAGAGGCAGACAGACAAGCAGGCAGGCTGACGGACGCAGACAGAAAGGCAGGCTGACAGACAGGCAGGCATGCAGACGCAGACAGGGAGACGCAGGCAGACAGACGCAGACAGACAGGCAGGCTGACAGACGCAGACAGACAGGCAGGCTGACAGAAAGACAGGCAGGCTGACAGAAAGACAGACAGGCAGGCAGGCTGACAGACAAGCAGGCAGGCTGACAGACGCAGACAGACAGTCAGACAGACGCAGACAGGCAGAGGCAGGCAGGCACACAGTCAGACAGACAGACAGACAGACTGGCTGACAGACAGGCAGACAGACAGGCAGGCTGGCTGACAGACGCAGACAGGCAGACGCAGACAGGGAGACGCAGGCAGGCAGACAGCTCTAGGCAGGCAGGCAGGCAGGCAGACAGACGTAGGCAGGCAGGCAGGCAGGCAGGCAGGCAGACAGACAGAAACACAGACCCAACACACAGACTTAAGATATTAGATAGGGACAGCCACTGATGCAAACATTATCTTAAAATTGGCTTTACTGTACACAATATAAATCTGAAGCTTTGCTCTGGGATCATAATTGATACAAACTGTGTAGTGTGTGACAGTAATTTGGCTGTTTTCACTGCTCTAACATAGATTAACTTTGTAATTGTTGCTAGGTTACCAGGCAAAGCGAGTGTGTGAACGGCAAAGTCAAGATGTGGAGATGCTGGTGTCGACCAATGATGTCAGCAGGCTGACAGACGCAGACAGACAGACAGGCAGGCTGACAGACAGGGAGGCAGACAGACAGACAGACAGACAGGCTGACAGACGCAGACAGGGAGACGCAGGCAGGCAAACAGCCGTATGCAGGCAGGCAGGCTGACAGAGGCAGACAGACAAGCAGGCAGGCTGACGGACGCAGACAGAAAGGCAGGCTGACAGACAGGCAGGCATGCAGACGCAGACAGGGAGACGCAGGCAGACAGACGCAGACAGACAGGCAGGCTGACAGACGCAGACAGACAGGCAGGCTGACAGAAAGACAGGCAGGCTGACAGAAAGACAGACAGGCAGGCAGGCTGACAGACAAGCAGGCAGGCTGACAGACGCAGACAGACAGTCAGACAGACGCAGACAGGCAGAGGCAGGCAGGCACACAGTGAGACAGACAGACAGACAGACTGGCTGACAGACAGGCAGACAGACAGGCAGGCTGGCTGACAGACGCAGACAGGCAGTCAGACAGACGCAGACAGGCAGAGGCAGGCAGGCACACAGTCAGACAGACAGACATGCAGACAGACAGACAGGCAGTCTGGCTGACAGACGCAGACAGGCAGACAGGCAGACGCAGACAGTGAGACGCAGGCAGGCAGACAGCTCTACAGCCTGCCTTTCTGTCTGCGTCCGTCAGCCTGCCTGCTTGTCTGTCTGCCTGTCTGCCTCTGTCAGCCTGCCTGCCTGCCTACGGCTGTTTGCCTGCCTGCAGACAGGCAGACAGACAAGCAGGCAGGCTGACAGACGCAGACAGGCAGACGCAGGCAGACAGACAGGCAGGCTGACAATTCAGACAGGGAGGCAGGCTGACAGACGCAGACAGACAGACAGACAGGCAGGCTGACAGACAGGGAGGCAGACAGACAGGCAGGCTGACAACACAGACAGACAGGGAGGCAGGCTGACGGACGCAGAACGACAGACAGACAGGCAGGCTGACAGACAGACAGACAGACAGACAGACTGGCTGACAGACGCAGACAGGGAGACGCAGGCAGGCAAACAGCCGTAGGCAGGCAGGCAGGCTGACAGAGGCAGACAGGCAGACAGACAAGCAGGCAGGCTGACGGACGCAGACAGAAAGGCAGGCTGACAGACAGGCTGAGGCAGGCAGGCAGGCAGACAGACAGAAACACAGACCCAGACACACAGACTTAAGATATTAGATAGGGACAGCCACTGATGCAAACATTATCTTAAAATTGGCTTTACTGTACACAATATAAATCTGAAGCTTTGCTCTGGGATCATAATTGATACAAACTGTGTAGTGTGTGACAGTAATTTGGCTGTTTTCACTGCTCTAACATAGATTAACTTTGTAATTGTTGCTAGGTTACCAGGCAAAGCGAGTGTGTGAACGGCAAAGTCAAGATGTGGAGATGCTGGTGTCGACCAATGATGTCAGCAGGCTGACAGACGCAGACAGACAGACAGGCAGGCTGACAGACAGGGAGGCAGACAGACAGACAGACAGACAGGCTGACAGACGCAGACAGGGAGACGCAGGCAGGCAAACAGCCGTATGCAGGCAGGCAGGCTGACAGAGGCAGACAGACAAGCAGGCAGGCTGACGGACGCAGACAGAAAGGCAGGCTGACAGACAGGCAGGCATGCAGACGCAGACAGGGAGACGCAGGCAGACAGACGCAGACAGACAGGCAGGCTGACAGACGCAGACAGACAGGCAGGCTGACAGAAAGACAGGCAGGCTGACAGAAAGACAGGCAGGCAGGCTGACAGACAAGCAGGCAGGCTGACAGACGCAGACAGACAGTCAGACAGACGCAGACAGGCAGAGGCAGGCAGGCACACAGTCAGACAGACAGACAGACAGACTGGCTGACAGACAGGCAGACAGACAGGCAGGCTGGCTGACAGACGCAGACAGGCAGACGCAGACAGGGAGACGCAGGCAGGCAGACAGCTCTAGGCAGGCAGGCAGGCAGGCAGACAGACGTAGGCAGGCAGGCAGGCAGGCAGGCTAACAAACACAGACAGACAGGCTGAGGCAGGCAGGCAGGCAGACAGACAGAAACACAGACCCAGACACACAGACTTAAGATATTAGATAGGGACAGCCACTGATGCAAACATTATCTTAAAATTGGCTTTACTGTACACAATATAAATCTGAAGCTTTGCTCTGGGATCATAATTGATACAAACTGTGTAGTGTGTGACAGTAATTTGGCTGTTTTCACTGCTCTAACATAGATTAACTTTGTAATTGTTGCTAGGTTACCAGGCAAAGCGAGTGTGTGAACGGCAAAGTCAAGATGTGGAGATGCTGGTGTCGACCAATGATGTCAGCAGGCTGACAGACGCAGACAGACAGACAGGCAGGCTGACAGACAGGGAGGCAGACAGACAGACAGACAGACAGGCTGACAGACGCAGACAGGGAGACGCAGGCAGGCAAACAGCCGTATGCAGGCAGGCAGGCTGACAGAGGCAGACAGACAAGCAGGCAGGCTGACGGACGCAGACAGAAAGGCAGGCTGACAGACAGGCAGGCATGCAGACGCAGACAGGGAGACGCAGGCAGACAGACGCAGACAGACAGGCAGGCTGACAGACGCAGACAGACAGGCAGGCTGACAGAAAGACAGGCAGGCTGACAGAAAGACAGACAGGCAGGCAGGCTGACAGACAAGCAGGCAGGCTGACAGACGCAGACAGACAGTCAGACAGACGCAGACAGGCAGAGGCAGGCAGGCACACAGTCAGACAGACAGACAGACAGACTGGCTGACAGACAGGCAGACAGACAGGCAGGCTGGCTGACAGACGCAGACAGGCAGACGCAGACAGGGAGACGCAGGCAGGCAGACAGCTCTAGGCAGGCAGGCAGGCAGGCAGACAGACGTAGGCAGGCAGGCAGGCAGGCAGGCTAACAAACACAGACAGACAGGCTGAGGCAGGCAGGCAGGCAGACAGACAGAAACACAGACCCAGACACACAGACTTAAGATATTAGATAGGGACAGCCACTGATGCAAACATTATCTTAAAATTGGCTTTACTGTACACAATATAAATCTGAAGCTTTGCTCTGGGATCATAATTGATACAAACTGTGTAGTGTGTGACAGTAATTTGGCTGTTTTCACTGATCTAACATAGATTAACTTTGTAATTGTTGCTAGGTTACCAGGCAAAGCGAGTGTGTGAACGGCAAAGTCAAGATGTGGAGATGCTGGTGTCGACCAATGATGTCAGCAGGCTGACAGACGCAGACAGACAGACAGGCAGGCTGACAGACAGGGAGGCAGACAGACAGACAGACAGACAGGCTGACAGACGCAGACAGGGAGACGCAGGCAGGCAAACAGCCGTATGCAGGCAGGCAGGCTGACAGAGGCAGACAGACAAGCAGGCAGGCTGACGGACGCAGACAGAAAGGCAGGCTGACAGACAGGCAGGCATGCAGACGCAGACAGGGAGACGCAGGCAGACAGACGCAGACAGACAGGCAGGCTGACAGACGCAGACAGACAGGCAGGCTGACAGAAAGACAGGCAGGCTGACAGAAAGACAGACAGGCAGGCAGGCTGACAGACAAGCAGGCAGGCTGACAGACGCAGACAGACAGTCAGACAGACGCAGACAGGCAGAGGCAGGCAGGCACACAGTCAGACAGACAGACAGACAGACAGACTGGCTGACAGACAGGCAGACAGACAGGCAGGCTGGCTGACAGACGCAGACAGGCAGACGCAGACAGGGAGACGCAGGCAGGCAGACAGCTCTAGGCAGGCAGGCAGGCAGGCAGACAGACGTAGGCAGGCAGGCAGGCAGGCAGGCTAACAAACACAGACAGACAGGCTGAGGCAGGCAGGCAGGCAGACAGACAGAAACACAGACCCAGACACACAGACTTAAGATATTAGATAGGGACAGCCACTGATGCAAACATTATCTTAAAATTGGCTTTACTGTACACAATATAAATCTGAAGCTTTGCTCTGGGATCATAATTGATACAAACTGTGTAGTGTGTGACAGTAATTTGGCTGTTTTCACTGCTCTAACATAGATTAACTTTGTAATTGTTGCTAGGTTACCAGGCAAAGCGAGTGTGTGAACGGCAAAGTCAAGATGTGGAGATGCTGGTGTCGACCAATGATGTCAGCAGGCTGACAGACGCAGACAGACAGACAGGCAGGCTGACAGACAGGGAGGCAGACAGACAGACAGACAGACAGGCTGACAGACGCAGACAGGGAGACGCAGGCAGGCAAACAGCCGTATGCAGGCAGGCAGGCTGACAGAGGCAGACAGACAAGCAGGCAGGCTGACGGACGCAGACAGAAAGGCAGGCTGACAGACAGGCAGGCATGCAGACGCAGACAGGGAGACGCAGGCAGACAGACGCAGACAGACAGGCAGGCTGACAGACGCAGACAGACAGGCAGGCTGACAGAAAGACAGGCAGGCTGACAGAAAGACAGACAGGCAGGCAGGCTGACAGACAAGCAGGCAGGCTGACAGACGCAGACAGACAGTCAGACAGACGCAGACAGGCAGAGGCAGGCAGGCACACAGTGAGACAGACAGACAGACAGACTGGCTGACAGACAGGCAGACAGACAGGCAGGCTGGCTGACAGACGCAGACAGGCAGTCAGACAGACGCAGACAGGCAGAGGCAGGCAGGCACACAGTCAGACAGACAGACATGCAGACAGGCAGTCTGGCTGACAGACGCAGACAGGCAGACAGGCAGACGCAGACAGTGAGACGCAGGCAGGCAGACAGCTCTACAGCCTGCCTTTCTGTCTGCGTCCGTCAGCCTGCCTGCTTGTCTGTCTGCCTGTCTGCCTCTGTCAGCCTGCCTGCCTGCCTACGGCTGTTTGCCTGCCTGCAGACAGGCAGACAGACAAGCAGGCAGGCTGACAGACGCAGACAGGCAGACGCAGGCAGACAGACAGGCAGGTTGACAATTCAGACAGGGAGGCAGGCTGACAGACGCAGACAGACAGACAGGCAGGCTGACAGACAGGGAGGCAGACAGACAGGCAGGCTGACAACGCAGACAGACAGGGAGGCAGGCTGACGGACGCAGACAGACAGACAGACAGGCAGGCTGACAGACAGACAGACAGACAGACAGACAGACAGACAGACAGACTGGCTGACAGACGCAGACAGGGAGACGCAGGCAGGCAAACAGCCGTAGGCAGGCAGGCAGGCTGACAGAGGCAGACAGGCAGACAGACAAGCAGGCAGGCTGACGGACGCAGACAGAAAGGCAGGCTGACAGACAGGCTGAGGCAGGCAGGCAGGCAGACAGACAGACAGAAACACAGACCCAGACACACAGACTTAAGATATTAGATAGGGACAGCCACTGATGCAAACATTATCTTAAAATTGGCTTTACTGTACACAATATAAATCTGAAGCTTTGCTCTGGGATCATAATTGATACAAACTGTGTAGTGTGTGACAGTAATTTGGCTGTTTTCACTGCTCTAACATAGATTAACTTTGTAATTGTTGCTAGGTTACCAGGCAAAGCGAGTGTGTGAACGGCAAAGTCAAGATGTGGAGATGCTGGTGTCGACCAATGATGTCAGCAGGCTGACAGACGCAGACAGACAGACAGGCAGGCTGACAGACAGGGAGGCAGACAGACAGACAGACAGACAGGCTGACAGACGCAGACAGGGAGACGCAGGCAGGCAAACAGCCGTATGCAGGCAGGCAGGCTGACAGAGGCAGACAGACAAGCAGGCAGGCTGACGGACGCAGACAGAAAGGCAGGCTGACAGACAGGCAGGCATGCAGACGCAGACAGGGAGACGCAGGCAGACAGACGCAGACAGACAGGCAGGCTGACAGACGCAGACAGACAGGCAGGCTGACAGAAAGACAGGCAGGCTGACAGAAAGACAGGCAGGCTGACAGAAAGACAGACAGGCAGGCAGGCTGACAGACAAGCAGGCAGGCTGACAGACGCAGACAGACAGTCAGACAGACGCAGACAGGCAGAGGCAGGCAGGCACACAGTCAGACAGACAGACAGACAGACAGACTGGCTGACAGACAGGCAGACAGACAGGCAGGCTGGCTGACAGACGCAGACAGGCAGACGCAGACAGGGAGACGCAGGCAGGCAGACAGCTCTAGGCAGGCAGGCAGGCAGACAGACGTAGGCAGGCAGGCAGGCAGGCAGGCTAACAAACACAGACAGACAGGCTGAGGCAGGCAGGCAGACAGACAGACAGAAACACAGACCCAGACACACAGACTTAAGATATTAGATAGGGACAGCCACTGATGCAAACATTATCTTAAAATTGGCTTTACTGTACACAATATAAATCTGAAGCTTTGCTCTGGGATCATAATTGATACAAACTGTGTAGTGTGTGACAGTAATTTGGCTGTTTTCACTGCTCTAACATAGATTAACTTTGTAATTGTTGCTAGGTTACCAGGCAAAGCGAGTGTGTGAACGGCAAAGTCAAGATGTGGAGATGCTGGTGTCGACCAATGATGTCAGCACACTCAATGGAAGAGAGCGACTTCTTGCCGAAGCCTGAGCACTGGGCTCCGTGGGTGGTGTCTTCCACCTGTCAATGGTAACATACCAACACACAGACAGACAGACACAGGCAGGGACAGACAAAGGCAGGCACAGATAGACAGGCTGACAGACAGGCTGACAATTCAGGCATGGAGGCAGGCTGACAGACGCAGACAGACAGACAGGCAGGCTGACAGACAGGGAGGCAGACAGACAGACAGACAGGCTGACAACGCAGACAGAGAGGGAGGCAGGCTGACAGACGCAGACAGGCAGGCAGGCTGAAAGAGGCAGACGCAGACGGGCAGAGGCAGGCAGACAGGCTGACAGACTGGCTGACAGACTGGCTGACAGACATGCAGACAGACAGGCAGGCTGACAGACGCAGACAGACAGGCAGACAGACAGACAGGCTGACAGACGCAGACAGGGAGACGCAGGCAGGCAAACAGCCGTAGGCAGGCAGGCAGGCTGACAGAGGCAGACAGACAAGCAGGCAGGCTGACGGACGCAGACAGAAAGGCAGGCAGACAGGCAGGCATGCAGACGCAGACAGGGAGACGCAGGCAGACAGACGCAGACAGACAGGCAGGCTGACAGACGCAGACAGACAGGCAGGCTGACAGAAAGACAGGCAGGCTGACAGAAAGACAGACAGGCAGGCAGGCTGACAGACAAGCAGGCAGTCAGACAGACGCAGACAGGCAGAGGCAGGCAGGCACACAGACAGACAGACAGACAGACAGACTGGCTGACAGACAGGCAGACAGACAGGCAGGCTGGCTGACAGACGCAGACAGGCAGACGCAGACAGGGAGACGCAGGCAGGCAGACAGCTCTAGGCAGGCAGGCAGACAGACGTAGGCAGGCAGGCAGGCAGGCAGGCTAACAAACACAGACAGACAGGCTGAGGCAGGCAGGCAGGCAGACTGACAGAAACACAGACCCAGACACACAGACTTAAGATATTAGATAGGGACAGCCACTGATGCAAACATTATCTTAAAATTGGCTTTACTGTACACAATATAAATCTGAAGCTTTGCTCTGGGATCATAATTGATACAAACTGTGTAGTGTGTGACAGTAATTTGGCTGTTTTCACTGCTCTAACATAGATTAACTTTGTAATTGTTGCTAGGTTACCAGGCAAAGCGAGTGTGTGAACGGCAAAGTCAAGATGTGGAGATGCTGGTGTCGACCAATGATGTCAGCACACTCAATGGAAGAGAGCGACTTCTTGCCGAAGCCTGAGCACTGGGCTCCGTGGGTGGTGTCTTCCACCTGTCAATGGTAACATACCAACACAAAGACAGACAGACACAGGCAGGGACAGACAAAGGCAGGCAGACAGATAGACAGGCTGACAGACAGGCTGACAATTCAGGCATGGAGGCAGGCTGACAGACGCAGACAGACAGACAGGCAGGCTGACAGACAGGGAGGCAGACAGACAGACAGACAGACAGGCTGACAACGCAGACAGAGAGGGAGGCAGGCTGACAGACGCAGACAGGCAGGCAGGCTGAAAGAGGCAGACGCAGTCAGGCAGAGGCAGACAGACAGACTGACAGACTGGCTGACAGACAGGCAGGCAGACAGACTGGCTGACAGACGCAGACAGACTGGCTGACAGACAGACAGGCAGGCTGACAGACGCAGACAGGCAGGCTGACAGACGCAGACAGAATGGCTGACAGACAGACAGACTGGCTGACAGACAGACAAACAGGCAGACAGACAGGCAGACAGGCAGACAGACAGGCTGACAGACGCAGACAGACAGGCAGGCAGACAGACAGGCTGACAGACGCAGACAGGGAGACGCAGGCAGGCAAACAGCCGTAGGCAGGCAGGCAGGCTGACAGAGGCAGACAGACAAGCAGGCAGGCTGACGGACGCAGACAGAAAGGCAGGCTGACAGACAGGCAGGCATGCAGACGCAGACAGGGAGACGCAGCCAGACAGGCAGGCTGACAGACGCAGACAGACAGGCAGGCTGACAGAAAGACAGACAGGCAGGCAGGCTGACGCAGGCAGACAGTCAGTCAGACAAACGCAGACAGGCATAGGCAGGCACGCAGACAGACAAGCAGGCAGGCTGACAGGCGCAGACAGACAGACTGACAGACGCAGGCAGACAGTCAGACAGACGCAGACAGGCAGAGGCAGGCAGGCACACAGTCAGACAGACAGACAGACAGGCAGGCTGGCTGACAGACGCAGACAGGCAGACGCAGACAGGGAGACGCAGGCAGGCAGACAGCTCTACAGCCTGCCTTTCTGTCTGCGTCCGTCAGCCTGCCTGCTTGTCTGTCTGCCTGTCTGCCTCTGTCAGCCTGCCTGCCTGCCTACGGCTGTTTGCCTGCCTGCAGACAGGCAGACAGACAAGCAGGCAGGCTGACAGACGCAGACAGGCAGACGCAGGCAGACAGACAGACAGGCTGACAATTCAGACAGGGAGGCAGGCTGACAGACGCAGACAGACAGACAGACAGGCAGGCTGACAGACAGGGAGGCAGACAGGCAGGCTGACGGACGCAGACAGACAGACAGGCAGGCTGACAACGCAGACAGACAGGGAGGCAGGCTGACAACGCAGACAGACAGGCAGGCTGACAGACAGGGAGGCAGACAGACAGACAGGCTGACAACGCAGACAGAGAGGGAGGCAGGCTGACACACGCAGACAGGCAGGCAGGCTGAAAGAGCCAGACGCAGACAGGCAGAGGCAGGCAGACAGACTGGCTGACAGACTGGCTGACAGACTGGCTGACAGACATGTAGACAGACTGGCTGACAGGCAGACAGACAGACAGACAGACAGACTGGCTGACAGACAGACAGACAGACAGACAGACAGACTGGCAGACAGACTGGCAGACAGACTGGCAGACAGACGCAGACAGGGAGACGCAGGCAGGCAAACAGCCGTAGGCAGGCAGGCAGGCTGACAGAGGCAGACAGGCAGACAGACAAGCAGGCAGGCTGACGGACGCAGACAGAAAGGCAGGCTGACAACGCAGACAGACAGGGAGGCAGGCAGGCTGACAGACACAGACAGACAGGTAGGCTGACAGACAGGCAGGCATGCAGACGCAGACAAGGAGACGCAGGCAGGCTGACAGGCAGGCTGACAGGCAGGCAGGCTGACAGAAAGACAGGCAGGCAGGCTGACGCAGGCAAACAGTCAGAGGCAGGCAGGCAGACAGACAAGCAGGCAGGCTGACAGACGCAGACAGACAGTCAGACAGACGCAGACAGGCAGAGGCAGGCAGGCACACAGTCAGACAGACAGACAGACAGACAGACAGACTGGCTGACAGACAGACAGGCAGGCTGGCTGACAGACGCAGACAGGCAGACGCAGACGGAGACGCAGGCAGGCAGACAGCTCTAGGCAGGCAGGCAGGCAGGCAGGCAGACAGACGTAGGCAGGCAGGCAGGCAGGCTAACACAGACAGGCAGACAGACAGGCTGAGGCAGGCAGGCAGGCAGACAGACAGACAGAAACACAGACCCAGACACACAGACTTAAGATATTAGATAGGGACAGCCACTGATGCAAACATTATCTTAAAATTGGCTTTACTGTACACAATATAAATCTGAAGCTTTGCTCTGGGATCATAATTGATACAAACTGTGTAGTGTGTGACAGTAATTTGGCTGTTTTCACTGCTCTAACATAGATTAACTTTGTAATTGTTGCTAGGTTACCAGGCAAAGCGAGTGTGTGAACGGCAAAGTCAAGATGTGGAGATGCTGGTGTCGACCAATGATGTCAGCACACTCAATGGAAGAGAGCGACTTCTTGCCGAAGCCTGAGCACTGGGCTCCGTGGGTGGTGTCTTCCACCTGTCAATGGTAACATACCAACACACAGACAGACAGACACAGGCAGGGACAGACAAAGGCAGGCACAGATAGACAGGCTGACAGACAGGCTGACAATTCAGGCATGGAGGCAGGCTGACAGACGCAGACAGACAGACAGGCAGGCTGACAGACAGGGAGGCAGACAGACAGACAGACAGGCTGACAACGCAGACAGAGAGGGAGGCAGGCTGACAGACGCAGACAGGCAGGCAGGCTGAAAGAGGCAGACGCAGACAGGCAGAGGCAGGCAGACAGGCTGACAGACAGACTGGCTGACAGACTGGCTGACAGACTGGCTGACAGACATGCAGACAGACAGGCAGGCTGACAGACGCAGACAGACAGGCAGACAGACAGACAGGCTGACAGACGCAGACAGGGAGACGCAGGCAGGCAAACAGCCGTAGGCAGGCAGGCAGGCTGACAGAGGCAGACAGACAAGCAGGCAGGCTGACGGACGCAGACAGAAAGGCAGGCAGACAGGCAGGCATGCAGACGCAGACAGGGAGACGCAGGCAGACAGACGCAGACAGACAGGCAGGCTGACAGACGCAGACAGACAGGCAGGCTGACAGAAAGACAGGCAGGCTGACAGAAAGACAGACAGGCAGGCAGGCTGACAGACAAGCAGGCAGTCAGACAGACGCAGACAGGCAGAGGCAGGCAGGCACACAGACAGACAGACAGACAGACAGACTGGCTGACAGACAGGCAGACAGACAGGCAGGCTGGCTGACAGACGCAGACAGGCAGACGCAGACAGGGAGACGCAGGCAGGCAGACAGCTCTAGGCAGGCAGGCAGGCAGACAGACGTAGGCAGGCAGGCAGGCAGGCAGGCTAACAAACACAGACAGACAGGCTGAGGCAGGCAGGCAGGCAGACTGACAGAAACACAGACCCAGACACACAGACTTAAGATATTAGATAGGGACAGCCACTGATGCAAACATTATCTTAAAATTGGCTTTACTGTACACAATATAAATCTGAAGCTTTGCTCTGGGATCATAATTGATACAAACTGTGTAGTGTGTGACAGTAATTTGGCTGTTTTCACTGCTCTAACATAGATTAACTTTGTAATTGTTGCTAGGTTACCAGGCAAAGCGAGTGTGTGAACGGCAAAGTCAAGATGTGGAGATGCTGGTGTCGACCAATGATGTCAGCACACTCAATGGAAGAGAGCGACTTCTTGCCGAAGCCTGAGCACTGGGCTCCGTGGGTGGTGTCTTCCACCTGTCAATGGTAACATACCAACACAAAGACAGACAGACACAGGCAGGGACAGACAAAGGCAGGCAGACAGATAGACAGGCTGACAGACAGGCTGACAATTCAGGCATGGAGGCAGGCTGACAGACGCAGACAGACAGACAGGCAGGCTGACAGACAGGGAGGCAGACAGACAGACAGACAGACAGGCTGACAACGCAGACAGAGAGGGAGGCAGGCTGACAGACGCAGACAGGCAGGCAGGCTGAAAGAAGCAGACGCAGTCAGGCAGAGGCAGACAGACAGACTGACAGACTGGCTGACAGACAGGCAGGCAGACAGACTGGCTGACAGACGCAGACAGACTGGCTGACAGACAGACAGGCAGGCTGACAGACGCAGACAGGCAGGCTGACAGACGCAGACAGACTGGCTGACAGACAGACAGACTGGCTGACAGACAGACAGGCAGGCTGATAGACAGACAGACAGGCAGGCTGACAGACAGGTAGGCTGAAAGACAGACAGACTGGCTGACAGACAGACAAACAGGCAGACAGACAGGCAGACAGACAGGCTGACAGACGCAGACAGACAGGCAGGCAGACAGACAGGCTGACAGACGCAGACAGGGAGACGCAGGCAGGCAAACAGCCGTAGGCAGGCAGGCAGGCTGACAGAGGCAGACAGACAAGCAGGCAGGCTGACGGACGCAGACAGAAAGGCAGGCTGACAGACAGGCAGGCATGCAGACGCAGACAGGGAGACGCAGCCAGACAGGCAGGCTGACAGACGCAGACAGACAGGCAGGCTGACAGAAAGACAGACAGGCAGGCAGGCTGACGCAGGCAGACAGTCAGTCAGACAGACGCAGACAGGCATAGGCAGGCACGCAGACAGACAAGCAGGCAGGCTGACAGGCGCAGACAGACAGACTGACAGACGCAGGCAGACAGTCAGACAGACGCAGACAGGCAGAGGCAGGCAGGCACACAGTCAGACAGACAGACAGACAGGCAGGCTGGCTGACAGACGCAGACAGGCAGACAGGCAGACGCAGACAGGGAGACGCAGGCAGGCAGACAGCTCTACAGCCTGCCTTTCTGTCTGCGTCCGTCAGCCTGCCTGCTTGTCTGTCTGCCTGTCTGCCTCTGTCAGCCTGCCTGCCTGCATACGGCTGTTTGCCTGCCTGCAGACAGGCAGACAGACAAGCAGGCAGGCTGACAGACGCAGACAGGCAGACGCAGGCAGACAGACAGACAGGCTGACAATTCAGACAGGGAGGCAGGCTGACAGACGCAGACAGACAGACAGACAGGCAGGCTGACAGACAGGGAGGCAGACAGGCAGGCTGACGGACGCAGACAGACAGACAGGCAGGCTGACAACGCAGACAGACAGGGAGGCAGGCTGACAACGCAGACAGACAGGCAGGCTGACAGACAGGGAGGCAGACAGACAGACAGGCTGACAACGCAGACAGAGAGGGAGGCAGGCTGACACACGCAGACAGGCAGGCAGGCTGAAAGAGCCAGACGCAGACAGGCAGAGGCAGGCAGACAGACTGGCTGACAGACTGGCTGACAGACTGGCTGACAGACATGTAGACAGACTGGCTGACAGGCAGACAGACAGACAGACAGACAGACTGGCTGACAGACAGACAGACAGACAGACAGACAGACTGGCAGACAGACTGGCAGACAGACTGGCAGACAGACGCAGACAGGGAGACGCAGGCAGGCAAACAGCCGTAGGCAGGCAGGCAGGCTGACAGAGGCAGACAGGCAGACAGACAAGCAGGCAGGCTGACGGACGCAGACAGAAAGGCAGGCTGACAACGCAGACAGACAGGGAGGCAGGCAGGCTGACAGACACAGACAGACAGGTAGGCTGACAGACAGGCAGGCATGCAGACGCAGACAGGGAGACGCAGGCAGGCAGACAGGCAGGCAGGCTGACAGGCAGGCAGGCTGACAGAAAGACAGGCAGGCAGGCTGACGCAGGCAAACAGTCAGAGGCAGGCAGGCAGACAGACAAGCAGGCAGGCTGACAGACGCAGACAGACAGTCAGACAGACGCAGACAGGCAGAGGCAGGCAGGCACACAGTCAGACAGACAGACAGGCAGGCTGGCTGACAGACGCAGACAGGCAGACGCAGACGGAGACGCAGGCAGGCAGACAGCTCTAGGCAGGCAGGCAGGCAGACAGACGTAGGCAGGCAGGCAGGCAGGCTAACAAACACAGACAGGCAGACAGACAGGCTGAGGCAGGCAGGCAGGCAGACAGACAGAAACACAGACCCAGACACACAGACTTAAGATATTAGATATGGACAGCCACTGATGCAAACATCTTAAAATTGGCTTTACTGTACACAATATAAATCTGAAGCTTTGCTCTGGGATCATAATTGATACAAACTGTGTAGTGTGTGACAGTAATTTGGCTGTTTTCACTGCTCTAACATAGATTAACTTTGTAATTGTTGCTAGGTTACCAGGCAAAGCGAGTGTGTGAACGGCAAAGTCAAGATGTGGAGATGCTGGTGTCGACCAATGATGTCAGCACACTCAATGGAAGAGAGCGACTTCTTGCCAAAGCCTGAGCACTGGGCTCCGTGGGTGGTGTCTTCCACCTGTCAATGGTAACATACCAACACACAGACAGACAGACACAGGCAGGGACAGACAAAGGCAGGCACAGATAGACAGGCTCACAGACAGGCTGACAATTCAGGCATGGAGGCAGGCTGACAGACGCAGACAGACAGACAGGCAGGCTGACAGACAGGGAGGCAGACAGACAGACAGACAGGCTGACAACGCAGACAGAGAGGGAGGCAGGCTGAAAGAGGCAGACGCAGACAGGCAGAGGCAGGCAGACAGGCTGACAGACTGGCTGACAGACATGCAGACAGACAGGCAGGCTGACAGACGCAGACAGACAGGCAGACAGACAGACAGGCTGACAGACGCAGACAGGGAGACGCAGGCAGGCAAACAGCCGTAGGCAGGCAGGCAGGCTGACAGAGGCAGACAGACAAGCAGGCAGGCTGACGGACGCAGACAGAAAGGCAGGCTGACAGACAGGCAGGCATGCAGACGCAGACAGGGAGACGCAGGCAGACAGACGCAGACAGACAGGCAGGCTGACAGACGCAGACAGACAGGCAGGCTGACAGAAAGACAGGCAGGCTGACAGAAAGACAGACAGGCAGGCAGGCTGACAGACAAGCAGGCAGTCAGACAGACGCAGACAGGCAGAGGCAGGCAGGCAGACAGCTCTACAGCCTGCCTTTCTGTCTGCGTCCGTCAGCCTGCCTGCTTGCCTGTCTGCCTCTGTCAGCCTGCCTGCCTGCCTACGGCTGTTTGCCTGCCTGCAGACAGGCAGACAGACAAGCAGGCAGGCTGACAGACGCAGACAGGCAGACGCAGGCAGACAGACAGACAGGCTGACAATTCAGACAGGGAGGCAGGCTGACAGACGCAGACAGACAGACAGACAGGCAGGCTGACGGACAGGGAGGCAGACAGACAGGCAGGCTGACGGACGCAGACAGACAGACAGGCAGGCTGACAACGCAGACAGACAGGGAGGCAGGCTGACAACGCAGACAGACAGGCAGGCTGACAGACAGGGAGTCAGACAGACAGACAGGCTGACAACGCAGACAGAGAGGGAGGCAGGCTGACACACGCAGACAGGCAGGCAGGCTGAAAGAGCCAGACGCAGACAGGCAGAGGCAGGCAGACAGACTGGCTGACAGACTGGCTGACAGACATGTAGACAGACTGGCTGACAGGCAGACAGACAGACAGACAGACAGACAGACTGGCTGACAGACAGACAGACAGACAGACAGACAGACTGGCAGACAGACTGGCAGACAGACGCAGACAGGGAGACGCAGGCAGGCAAACAGCCGTAGGCAGGCAGGCAGGCTGACAGAGGCAGACAGGCAGACAGACAAGCAGGCAGGCTGACGGACGCAGACAGAAAGGCAGGCTGACAACGCAGACAGACAGGGAGGCAGGCAGGCTGACAGACACAGACAGACAGGTAGGCTGACAGACAGGCAGGCATGCAGACGCAGACAGGGAGACGCAGGCAGGCTGACAGGCAGGCTGACAGGCAGGCAGGCTGACAGAAAGACAGGCAGGCAGGCTGACGCAGGCAAACAGTCAGAGGCAGGCAGGCAGACAGACAAGCAGGCAGGCTGACAGACGCAGACAGACAGTCAGACAGACGCAGACAGGCAGAGGCAGGCAGGCACACAGTCAGACAGACAGACAGACAGACAGACAGGCAGGCTGGCTGACAGACGCAGACAGGCAGACGCAGACGGAGACGCAGGCAGGCAGACAGCTCTAGGCAGGCAGGCAGGCAGACAGACGTAGGCAGGCAGGCAGGCTAACAAACACAGAGAGGCAGACAGACAGGCTGAGGCAGGCAGGCAGGCAGACAGACAGAAACACAGACCCAGACACACAGACTTAAGATATTAGATATGGACAGCCACTGATGCAAACATCTTAAAATTGGCTTTACTGTACACAATATAAATCTGAAGCTTTGCTCTGGGATCATAATTGATACAAACTGTGTAGTGTGTGACAGTAATTTGGCTGTTTTCACTGCTCTAACATAGATTAACTTTGTAATTGTTGCTAGGTTACCAGGCAAAGCGAGTGTGTGAACGGCAAAGTCAAGATGTGGAGATGCTGGTGTCGACCAATGATGTCAGCACACTCAATGGAAGAGAGCGACTTCTTGCCAAAGCCTGAGCACTGGGCTCCGTGGGTGGTGTCTTCCACCTGTCAATGGTAACATACCAACACACAGACAGACAGACACAGGCAGGGACAGACAAAGGCAGGCAGACAGATAGACAGGCTGACAGACAGGCTGACAATTCAGGCATGGAGGCAGGCTGACAGACGCAGACAGACAGACAGGCAGGCTGACAGACAGACAGGCTGACAACGCAGACAGAGAGGGAGGCAGGCTGACAGACGCAGACAGACAGGCAGGCTGACAGACGCAGACAGACAGGCAGACAGACAGACAGGCTGACAGACGCAGACAGGGAGACGCAGGTAGGCAAACAGCCGTAGGCAGGCAGGCAGGCTGACAGAGGCAGACAGACAAGCAGGCAGGCTGACGGACGCAGACAGAAAGGCAGGCTGACAGACAGGCAGGCATGCAGACGCAGACAGGGAGACGCAGGCTGACAGACGCAGACAGGCATAGGCAGGCACGCAGACAGACAAGCAGGCAGGCTGACAGGCGCAGACAGACTGACAGACGCAGGCAGACAGTCAGACAGACGCAGACAGGCAGAGGCAGGCAGGCACACAGTCAGACAGACAGGCAGACAGACAGACAGACAGGCAGGCTGGCTGACAGACGCAGACAGGCAGACGCAGACAGGCAGACGCAGACAGGGAGACGCAGGCAGGCAGACAGCTCTACAGCCTGCCTTTCTGTCTGCGTCCGTCCGGCCTGCCTGCTTGTCTGTCTGCCTGTCTGCCTCTGTCAGCCTGCCTGCCTGCCTACGGCTGTTTGCCTGCCTGCAGACAGGCAGACTGACAAGCAGGCAGGCTGACAGACGCAGACAGGCAGACGCAGGCAGGGACAGACAAAGGCAGGCAGACAGATAGACAGGCTGACAGACAGGCTGACAATTCAGGCATGGAGGCAGGCTGACAGACGCAGACAGACAGACAGACAGGCAGGCTGACAGACAGGGAGGCAGACAGACAGACAGACAGACAGACAGGCTGACAACGCAGACAGAGAGGGAGGCAGGCTGACAGACGCAGACAGGCAGGCAGGCTGAAAGAGGCAGACGCAGTCAGGCAGAGGCAGACAGACAGACTGGCTGACAGACAGGCAGGCAGACAGACTGGCTGACAGGCAGGCAGGCAGGCTGACAGACGCAGACAGACTGGCTGACAGACAGACAGACAGACAGACTGGCTGACAGACAGACAGACTGGCTGACAGACAGACAGGCAGGCTGACAGACAGACAGGCAGGCTGACGGACAGGCAGGCTGACAGACAGGCAGGCTGAAAGACAGACAGACTGGCTGACAGACAGGCAGACAGACAGGCTGACAGACGCAGACAGACAGGCAGACAGACAGACAGGCTGACAGATGCAGACAGGGAGACGCAGTCAGGCAAACAGCCGTAGGCAGGCAGGCAGGCTGACAGAGGCAGACAGACAAGCAGGCAGGCTGACGGACGCAGACAGACAGGCAGGCTGACAGAAAGACAGACAGGCAGGCAGGCTGACGCAGGCAGACAGTCAGTCAGACAGACGCAGACAGGCATAGGCAGGCACGCAGACAGACAAGCAGGCAGGCTGACAGGCGCAGACAGACAGACTGACAGACGCAGGCAGACAGTCAGACAGACGCAGACAGGCAGAGGCAGGCAGGCACACAGTCAGACAGACAGACAGGCAGACAGACAGACAGGCAGGCTGGCTGACAGACGCAGACAGGCAGACGCAGACAGGGAGACGCAGGCAGGCAGGCAGACAGCTCTACAGCCTGCCTTTCTGTCTGCGTCCGTCAGCCTGCCTGCTTGTCTGTCTGCCTGTCTGCCTCTGTCAGCCTGCCTGCCTGCCTACGGCTGTTTGCCTGCCTGCAGACAGGCAGACAGACAAGCAGGTAGGCTGACAGACGCAGACAGGCACACGCAGGCAGACAGACAGGCTGACAATTCAGACAGGGAGGCAGGCTGACAGACGCAGACAGACAGACAGACAGGCAGGCTGACAGACAGGGAGGCAGACAGACAGGCAGGCTGACAACGCAGACAGACAGGGAGGCAGGCTGACGGACGCAGACAGACAGACAGGCAGGCTGACGGACGCAGACAGACAGACAGGCAGGCTGACAACGCAGACAGACAGGGAGGCAGGCTGAAAGAGCCAGACGCAGACAGGCAGAGGCAGGCAGACAGACTGGCTGACAGACATGCAGACAGACAGACTGGCTGACAGGCAGGCAGACAGACAGACAGACAGACTGGCTGACAGACAGGCAGGCAGACAGACAGACAGACAGACAGACAGACAGACAGGCAGACAGGCAGACAGACAGGCTGACAGACGCAGACAGGGAGACGCAGGCAGGCAAACAGCCGTAGGCAGGCAGGCAGGCTGACAGAGGCAGACAGACAAGCAGGCAGGCTGACGGACGCAGACAGATAGGCAGGCTGACAGAAAGACAGACAGACAGGCAGGCAGGCTGACGCAGGCAGACAGTCAGTCAGACAGACGCAGACAGACAGGCAGGCTGGCTGACAGACGCAGACAGGCAGACAGGCAGACGCAGACAGGGAGACGCAGGCAGGCAGACAGCTCTACAGCCTGCCTTTCTGTCTGTGTCCGTCAGCCTGCCTGCTTGTCTGTCTGCCTGTCTGCCTCTGTCAGCCTGCCTGCCTGCCTACGGCTGTTTGCCTGCCTGCAGACAGGCAGACAGACAAGCAGGCAGGCTGACAGACGCAGACAGGCACACGCAGGCAGACAGACAGACAGGCTGACAATTCAGACAGGGAGGCAGGCTGACAGACGCAGACAGACAGACAGACAGGCAGGCTGACAGACAGGGAGGCAGACAGACAGGCAGGCTTACAACGCAGACAGACAGGGAGGCAGGCTGACGGACGCAGACAGACAGACAGGCTGACGGACGCAGACAGACAGACAGGCAGGCTGACAACGCAGACAGACAGGGATGCAGGCTGACAACGCAGACAGACAGGCAGGCTGACAGACAGGGAGGCAGACAGACAGACAGGCTGACAACGCAGACAGAGAGGGAGGCAGGCTGGCTGACAGACTGGCTGACAGGCAGACAGACAGACAGACAGACAGACAGACAGACAGACAGACAGACAGACAGGCTGACAGGCTGACAGACAGACAGACAGACAGACAGACAGACAGACAGACAGACAGGCTGACAGACGCAGACAGGGAGACGCAGGCAGGCAAACAGCCGTAGGCAGGCAGGCAGGCTGACAGAGGCAGACAGACAAGCAGGCAGGCTGACGGACGCAGACAGACAGGCAGGCTGACAGAAAGACAGACAGGCAGGCAGGCTGACGCAGGCAGACAGTCAGTCAGACAGACGCAGACAGGCATAGGCAGGCACGCAGACAGACAAGCAGGCAGGCTGACAGGCGCAGACAGACAGACGCAGACAGGGAGACGCAGGCAGGCAGACAGCTCTACAGCCTGCCTTTCTGTCTGCGTCCGTCCGGCCTGCCTGCTTGTCTGTCTGCCTGTCTGCCTCTGTCAGCCTGCCTGCCTGCCTACGGCTGTTTGCCTGCCTGCAGACAGGCAGACTGACAAGCAGGCAGGCTGACAGACGCAGACAGGCAGACGCAGGCAGGGACAGACAAAGGCAGGCAGACAGATAGACAGGCTGACAGACAGGCTGACAATTCAGGCATGGAGGCAGGCTGACAGACGCAGACAGACAGACAGACAGGCAGGCTGACAGACAGGGAGGCAGACAGACAGACAGACAGACAGACAGACAGGCTGACAACGCAGACAGAGAGGGAGGCAGGCTGACAGACGCAGACAGGCAGGCAGGCTGAAAGAGGCAGACGCAGTCAGGCAGAGGCAGACAGACAGACTGGCTGACAGACAGGCAGGCAGACAGACTGGCTGACAGGCAGGCAGGCAGGCTGACAGACGCAGACAGACTGGCTGACAGACAGACAGACAGACAGACTGGCTGACAGACAGACAGACTGGCTGACAGACAGACAGACAGGCAGGCTGACAGACAGGCAGGCTGAAAGACAGACAGACTGGCTGACAGACAGACAGACAGGCAGACAGACAGGCTGACAGACGCAGACAGACAGGCAGACAGACAGACAGGCTGACAGATGCAGACAGGGAGACGCAGTCAGGCAAACAGCCGTAGGCAGGCAGGCAGGCTGACAGAGGCAGACAGACAAGCAGGCAGGCTGACGGACGCAGACAGACAGGCAGGCTGACAGAAAGACAGACAGGCAGGCAGGCTGACGCAGGCAGACAGTCAGTCAGACAGACGCAGACAGGCATAGGCAGGCACGCAGACAGACAAGCAGGCAGGCTGACAGGCGCAGACAGACAGACTGACAGACGCAGGCAGACAGTCAGACAGACGCAGACAGGCAGAGGCAGGCAGGCACACAGTCAGACAGACAGACAGGCAGACAGACAGGCAGGCAGGCTGGCTGACAGACGCAGACAGGCAGACGCAGACAGGGAGACGCAGGCAGGCAGGCAGACAGCTCTACAGCCTGCCTTTCTGTCTGCGTCCGTCAGCCTGCCTGCTTGTCTGTCTGCCTGTCTGCCTCTGTCAGCCTGCCTGCCTGCCTACGGCTGTTTGCCTGCCTGCAGACAGGCAGACAGACAAGCAGGTAGGCTGACAGACGCAGACAGGCACACGCAGGCAGACAGACAGGCTGACAATTCAGACAGGGAGGCAGGCTGACAGACGCAGACAGACAGACAGACAGGCAGGCTGACAGACAGGGAGGCAGACAGACAGGCAGGCTGACAACGCAGACAGACAGGGAGGCAGGCTGACGGACGCAGACAGACAGACAGGCAGGCTGACGGACGCAGACAGACAGACAGGCAGGCTGACAACGCAGACAGACAGGGAGGCAGGCTGACAGACGCAGACAGGCAGGCAGGCTGAAAGAGCCAGACGCAGACAGGCAGAGGCAGGCAGACAGACTGGCTGACAGACATGCAGACAGACAGACTGGCTGACAGGCAGGCAGACAGACAGACAGACAGACAGACTGGCTGACAGACAGACAGGCAGGCAGACAGACAGACAGACAGACAGACAGACAGGCAGACAGGCAGACAGACAGGCTGACAGACGCAGACAGGGAGACGCAGGCAGGCAAACAGCCGTAGGCAGGCAGGCAGGCTGACAGAGGCAGACAGACAAGCAGGCAGGCTGACGGACGCAGACAGACAGGCAGGCTGACAGAAAGACAGACAGACAGGCAGGCAGGCTGACGCAGGCAGACAGTCAGTCAGACAGACGCAGACAGACAGGCAGGCTGGCTGACAGACGCAAACAGGCAGACAGGCAGACGCAGACAGGGAGACGCAGGCAGGCAGACAGCTCTACAGCCTGCCTTTCTGTCTGTGTCCGTCAGCCTGCCTGCTTGTCTGTCTGCCTGTCTGCCTCTGTCAGCCTGCCTGCCTGCCTACGGCTGTTTGCCTGCCTGCAGACAGGCAGACAGACAAGCAGGCAGGCTGACAGACGCAGACAGGCACACGCAGGCAGACAGACAGACAGGCTGACAATTCAGACAGGGAGGCAGGCTGACAGACGCAGACAGACAGACAGACAGGCAGGCTGACAGACAGGGAGGCAGACAGACAGGCAGGCTTACAACGCAGACAGACAGGGAGGCAGGCTGACGGACGCAGACAGACAGACAGGCTGACGGACGCAGACAGACAGACAGGCAGGCTGACAACGCAGACAGACAGGGATGCAGGCTGACAACGCAGACAGACAGGCAGGCTGACAGACAGGGAGGCAGACAGACAGACAGGCTGACAACGCAGACAGAGAGGGAGGCAGGCTGGCTGACAGACTGGCTGACAGGCAGACAGACAGACAGACAGACAGACAGACAGACAGACAGACAGACAGACAGACAGACTGGCTGACAGACAGACAGACAGACAGACAGACAGACAGACAGACAGACAGACAGACAGGCTGACAGACGCAGACAGGGAGACGCAGGCAGGCAAACAGCCGTAGGCAGGCAGGCAGGCTGACAGAGGCAGACAGACAAGCAGGCAGGCTGACGGACGCAGACAGACAGGCAGGCTGACAGAAAGACAGACAGGCAGGCAGGCTGACGCAGGCAGACAGTCAGTCAGACAGACGCAGACAGGCATAGGCAGGCACGCAGACAGACAAGCAGGCAGGCTGACAGGCGCAGACAGACAGACTGACAGACGCAGGCAGACAGTCAGACAGACGCAGACAGGCAGAGGCAGGCAGGCACACAGTCAGACAGACAGACAGGCAGACAGACAGACAGGCAGGCTGGCTGACAGACGCAGACAGGCAGACAGACAAGCAGGCAGGCTGACGGACGCAGACAGAAAGGCAGGCTGACAACGCAGACAGACAGGGAGGCAGGCAGGCTGACAGACACAGACAGACAGGTAGGCATGCAGACGCAGACAGGGAGACGCAGGCAGGCAGACAGGAAGGCTGACAGGCAGGCAGGCTGACAGAAAGACAGGCAGGCAGGCTGACGCAGGCAAACAGTCAGAGGCAGACTGGCAGACAGACAAGCAGGCAGGCTGACAGACGCAGACAGACAGTCAGACAGACGCAGACAGGCAGAGGCAGGCAGGCACACAGACAGACAGACAGACAGACAGACAGACAGACAGACAGACAGACAGGCTGACAGACAGACAGGCAGACAGACAGACAGACAGGCAGGCTGGCTGACAGACGCAGACAGGCAGACGCAGACGGAGACGCAGGCAGGCAGACAGCTCTAGGCAGGCAGGCAGGCAGACAGACGTAGGCAGGCAGGCAGGCAGGCTAACAAACACAGACAGACAGACAGGCAGACAGACAGGCTGAGGCAGGCAGGCAGGCAGACAGACAGAAACACAGACCCAGACACACAGACTTAAGATATTAGATAAGGACAGCCACTGATGCAAACATTATGTTAAAATTGGCTTTACTGTACACAATATAAATCTGAAGCTTTGCTCTGGGATCATAATTGATACAAACTGTGTAGTGTGTGACAGTAATTTGGCTGTTTTCACTGCTCTAACATAGATTAACTTTGTAATTGTTGCTAGGTTACCAGGCAAAGCGAGTGTGTGAACGGCAAAGTCAAGATGTGGAGATGCTGGTGTCGACCAATGATGTCAGCACACTCAATGGAAGAGAGCGACTTCTTGCCGAAGCCTGACTGGGCTCCGTGGGTGGTGTCTTCCACCTGTCAATGGTAACATACCAACACACAGACAGACAGACACAGGCAGGGACAGACAAAGGCAGGCAGACAGATAGACAGGCTGACAGACAGGCTGACAATTCAGGCATGGAGGCAGGCTGACAGACGCAGGCTGACAGACAGGCAGGCTGACAGACAGGGAGGCAGACAGACAGGCAGGCTGACAACGCAGACAGACAGGGAGGCAGGCTGACGGACGCAGACAGACAGACAGGCAGGCTGACGGACGCAGACAGACAGACAGGCAGGCTGACAACGCAGACAGACAGGGATGCAGGCTGACAACGCAGACAGACAGGGAGGCAGGCTGACGGACGCAGACAGACAGACAGGCAGGCTGACGGACGCAGACAGACAGACAGGCAGGCTGACAGACAGGGAGGCAGACAGACAGACAGACAGACAGACAGGCTGACAACGCAGACAGAGAGGGAGGCAGGCTGACAGACGCAGACAGGCAGGCAGGCTGAAAGAGGCAGACGCAGTCAGGCAGAGGCAGACAGACAGACTGGCTGACAGACAGGCAGGCAGACAGACTGGCTGACAGGCAGGCAGGCAGGCTGACAGACGCAGACAGACTGGCTGACAGACAGACAGACAGACAGACTGGCTGACAGACAGACAGACTGGCTGACAGACAGACAGACTGGCTGACAGACAGACAGGCTGGCTGACAGACAGACAGGCAGGCTGACAGACAGACAGGCAGGCTGACAGACAGACAGGCAGGCTGACAGACAGACAGGCAGGCTGACAGACAGGCAGGCTGAAAGACAGACAGACTGGCTGACAGACAGACAGACAGGCAGACAGACAGGCTGACTGACTGGCTGACAGACTGGCTGACAGACATGCAGACAGACAGGCTGGCTGACAGGCAGGCAGACAGACAGACAGACAGACAGACTGGCTGACAGATAGGCAGGCAGACAGACAGACAGACAGGCAGACAGGCAGACAGACAGGCTGACAGACGCAGACAGGGAGACGCAGGCAGGCAAACAGCCGTAGGCAGGCAGGCAGGCTGACAGAGGCAGACAGGCAGACAGACAAGCAGGCAGGCTGACGGACGCAGACAGAAAGGCAGGCTGACAACGCAGACAGACAGGGAGGCAGGCAGGCTGACAGACACAGACAGACAGGTAGGCATGCAGACGCAGACAGGGAGACGCAGGCAGGCAGACAGGCAGGCTGACAGGCAGGCAGGCTGACAGAAAGACAGGCAGGCAGGCTGACGCAGGCAAACAGTCAGAGGCAGGCAGGCAGACAGACAAGCAGGCAGGCTGACAGACGCAGACAGACAGTCAGACAGACGCAGACAGGCAGAGGCAGGCAGGCACACAGTCAGACAGACAGACAGACAGACAGACTGGCTGACAGACAGACAGACAGGCAGGCTGGCTGACAGACGCAGACAGGCAGACGGAGACGCAGGCAGGCAGACAGCTCTAGGCAGGCAGGCAGGCAGACAGACGTAGGCAGGCAGGCTAACAAACACAGACAGGCAGACAGACAGGCTGAGGCAGGCAGGCAGGCAGACAGACAGAAACACAGACCCAGACACACAGACTTAAGATATTAGATAGGGACAGCCACTGATGCAAACATTATCTTAAAATTGGCTTTACTGTACACAATATAAATCTGAAGCTTTGCTCTGGGATCATAATTGATACAAACTGTGTAGTGTGTGACAGTAATTTGGCTGTTTTCACTGCTCTAACATAGATTAACTTGTAATTGTTGCTAGGTTACCAGGCAAAGCGAGTGTGTGAACGGCAAAGTCAAGATGTGGAGATGCTGGTGTCGACCAATGATGTCAGCACACTCAATGTAAGAGAGCGACTTCTTGCCGAAGCCTGAGCACTGGGCTCCGTGGGTGGTGTCTTCCACCTGTCAATGGTAACATACCAACACACAGACAGACAGACACAGGCAGGGACAGACAAAGGCAGGCAGACAGATAGACAGGCTGACAGACAGGCTGACAATTCAGGCATGGAGGCAGGCTGACAGACGCAGACAGACAGACAGGCAGGCTGACAGACAGGGAGGCAGACAGACAGACAGACAGGCTGACAACGCAGACAGAGAGGGAGGCAGGCTGACAGACGCAGACAGGCAGGCAGGCTGAAAGAGGCAGACGCAGACAGGCAGAGGCAGGCAGACTGGCTGACAGACTGGCTGACAGACAGGCAGGCTGACAGACGCAGACAGACAGGCAGACAGACAGACAGGCTGACAGACGCAGACAGGGAGACGCAGGTAGGCAAACAGCCGTAGGCAGGCAGGCAGGCTGACAGAGGCAGACAGACAAGCAGGCAGGCTGACGGACGCAGACAGAAAGGCAGGCTGACAGACAGGCAGGCATGCAGACGCAGACAGGGAGACGCAGGCAGACAGGCAGGCTGACAGACGCAGACAGGCATAGGCAGGCACGCAGACAGGCATAGGCAGGCACGCAGACAGACAAGCAGGCAGGCTGACAGGCGCAGACAGACTGACAGACGCAGGCAGACAGTCAGACAGACGCAGACAGGCAGAGGCAGGCAGGCACACAGTCAGACAGACAGACAGACAGGCAGGCAGACAGACAGACAGACAGACAGGCAGGCTGGCTGACAGACACAGACAGGCAGACGCAGACAGGCAGACGCAGACAGGGAGACGCAGGCAGGCAGACAGCTCTACAGCCTGCCTTTCTGTCTGCGTCCGTCAGCCTGCCTGCTTGTCTGTCTGCCTGTCTGCCTCTGTCAGCCTGCCTACGGCTGTTTGCCTGCCTGCAGACAGGCAGACTGACAAGCAGGCAGGCTGACAGACGCAGACAGGCAGACGCAGGCAGACAGACAGGCTGACAATTCAGACAGGGAGGCAGGCTGACAGACGCAGACAGACAGACAGGCAGGCTGACAGACAGGGAGGCAGACAGACAGGCAGGCTGACAACGCAGACAGACAGACAGGCAGGCTGACAACGCAGACAGACAGGCAGGCTGACAGACAGGGAGGCAGACAGACAGACAGGCTGACAACGCAGACAGAGAGGGAGGCAGGCTGACAGACGCAGACAGGCAGGCAGGCTGAAAGAGCCAGACGCAGACAGGCAGAGGCAGGCAGACAGACTGACAGACAGACTGACAGACTGGCTGACAGACATGCAGACAGACTGGCTGACAGGCAGGCAGGCAGGCTGACAGACGCAGACAGACTGGCTGACAGACAGACAGGCAGGCTGACAGACGCAGACAGACTGGCTGACAGACAGACAGACTGGCTGACAGACAGACAGGCAGGCTGACAGACAGACAGGCAGGCTGACAGACAGACAGGCAGGCTGACAGACAGACAGGCAGGCTGACAGACAGGCAGGCTGAAAGACAGACAGACTGGCTGACAGACAGACAGACAGACAGGCTGACAGACGCAGACAGACAGGCAGACAGACAGACAGGCTGACAGACGCAGACAGGGAGACGCAGGCAGGCAAACAGCCGTAGGCAGGCAGGCAGGCTGACAGAGGCAGACAGACAAGCAGGCAGGCTGACGGACGCAGACAGAAAGGCAGGCTGACAGACAGGCAGGCATGCAGACGCAGACAGGGAGATGCAGGCAGACAGGCAGGCTGACAGACGCAGACAGACAGGCAGGCTGACAGAAAGACAGACAGGCAGGCAGGCTGACGCAGGCAGACAGTCAGTCAGACAGACGCAGACAGGCATAGGCAGGCACGCAGACAGACAAGCAGGCAGGCTGACAGGCGCAGACAGACAGACTGACAGACGCAGGCAGACAGTTAGACAGACGCAGACAGGCAGAGGCAGGCAGGCACACAGTCAGACAGACAGACAGGCAGACAGACAGACAGGCAGGCTGACAGACGCAGACAGGCATAGGCAGGCACGCAGGCAGGCATAGGCAGGCACGCAGACAGACAAGCAGGCAGGCTGACAGGCGCAGACAGACTGACAGACGCAGGCAGACAGTCAGACAGACGCAGACAGGCAGAGGCAGGCAGGCACACAGTCAGACAGACAGACAGACAGGCAGGCAGACAGACAGACAGACAGACAGGCAGGCTGGCTGACAGACACAGACAGGCAGACGCAGACAGGCAGACGCAGACAGGGAGACGCAGGCAGGCAGACAGCTCTACAGCCTGCCTTTCTGTCTGCGTCCGTCAGCCTGCCTGCTTGTCTGTCTGCCTGTCTGCCTCTGTCAGCCTGCCTACGGCTGTTTGCCTGCCTGCAGACAGGCAGACTGACAAGCAGGCAGGCTGACAGACGCAGACAGGCAGACGCAGGCAGACAGACAGGCTGACAATTCAGACAGGGAGGCAGGCTGACAGACGCAGACAGACAGACAGGCAGGCTGACAGACAGGGAGGCAGACAGACAGGCAGGCTGACAACGCAGACAGACAGACAGGCAGGCTGACAACGCAGACAGACAGACAGGCTGACAACGCAGACAGAGAGGGAGGCAGGCTGACAGACGCAGACAGGCAGGCAGGCTGAAAGAGCCAGACGCAGACAGGCAGAGGCAGGCAGACAGACTGACAGACAGACTGACAGACTGGCTGACAGACATGCAGACAGACTGGCTGACAGGCAGGCAGGCAGGCTGACAGACGCAGACAGACTGGCTGACAGACAGACAGGCAGGCTGACAGACGCAGACAGACTGGCTGACAGACAGACAGACTGGCTGACAGACAGACAGGCAGGCTGACAGACAGACAGGCAGGCTGACAGACAGACAGGCAGGCTGACAGACAGACAGGCAGGCTGACAGACAGGCAGGCTGAAAGACAGACAGACTGGCTGACAGACAGACAGACAGACAGGCTGACAGACGCAGACAGACAGGCAGACAGACAGACAGGCTGACAGACGCAGACAGGGAGACGCAGGCAGGCAAACAGCCGTAGGCAGGCAGGCAGGCTGACAGAGGCAGACAGACAAGCAGGCAGGCTGACGGACGCAGACAGAAAGGCAGGCTGACAGACAGGCAGGCATGCAGACGCAGACAGGGAGATGCAGGCAGACAGGCAGGCTGACAGACGCAGACAGACAGGCAGGCTGACAGAAAGACAGACAGGCAGGCAGGCTGACGCAGGCAGACAGTCAGTCAGACAGACGCAGACAGGCATAGGCAGGCACGCAGACAGACAAGCAGGCAGGCTGACAGGCGCAGACAGACAGACTGACAGACGCAGGCAGACAGTCAGACAGACGCAGACAGGCAGAGGCAGGCAGGCACACAGTCAGACAGACAGACAGGCAGACAGACAGACAGGCAGGCTGGCTGACAGACGCAGACAGGCAGACAGGCAGACGCAGACAGGGAGACGCAGGCAGGCAGACAGCTCTACAGCCTGCCTTTCTGTCTGTGTCCGTCAGCCTGCCTGCTTGTCTGTCTGCCTGTCTGCCTCTGTCAGCCTGCCTGCCTGCCTACGGCTGTTTGCCTGCCTGCAGACAGGCAGACAGACAAGCAGGCAGGCTGACAGACGCAGACAGGCACACGCAGGCAGACAGACAGGCAGGCTGGCTGACAGACGCAGACAGGCAGACAGGCAGACGCAGACAGGGAGACGCAGGCAGGCAGACAGCTCTACAGCCTGCCTTTCTGTCTGTGTCCGTCAGCCTGCCTGCTTGTCTGTCTGCCTGTCTGCCTCTGTCAGCCTGCCTGCCTGCCTACGGCTGTTTGCCTGCCTGCAGACAGGCAGACAGACAAGCAGGCAGGCTGACAGACGCAGACAGGCACACGCAGGCAGACAGACAGACAGGCTGACAATTCAGACAGGGAGGCAGGCTGACAGACGCAGACAGACAGACAGACAGACAGGCTGACAGACGCAGACAGGGAGACGCAGGCAGGCAAACAGCCGTATGCAGGCAGGCAGGCTGACAGAGGCAGACAGACAAGCAGGCAGGCTGACGGACGCAGACAGAAAGGCAGGCTGACAGACAGGCAGGCATGCAGACGCAGACAGGGAGACGCAGGCAGACAGGCAGGCTGACAGAAAGACAGGCAGGCAGGCAGGCTGACGCAGGCAGACAGTCAGTCAGACAGACGCAGACAGGCATAGGCAGGCACGCAGACAGACAAGCAGGCAGGCTGACAGGCGCAGACAGACAGACTGACAGACGCAGGCAGGCAGTCAGACAGACGCAGACAGGCAGAGGCAGGCAGGCACACAGTCAGACAGACAGACAGGCAGACAGACAGACAGGCAGGCTGGCTGACAGACGCAGACAGGCAGACGCAGACAGGGAGACGCAGGCAGGCAGACAGCTCTACAGCCTGCCTTTCTGTCTGTGTCCGTCAGCCTGCCTGCTTGTCTGTCTGCCTGTCTGCCTCTGTCAGCCTGCCTGCCTGCCTACGGCTGTTTGCCTGCCTGCAGACAGGCAGACAGACGAGCAGGCAGGCTGACAGACGCAGACAGGCACACGCAGGCAGACAGACAGACAGGCTGACAATTCAGACAGGGAGGCAGGCTGACAGACGCAGACAGACAGACAGACAGACAGGCTGACAGACGCAGACAGGGAGACGCAGGCAGGCAAACAGCCGTATGCAGGCAGGCAGGCTGACAGAGGCAGACAGACAAGCAGGCAGGCTGACGGACGCAGACAGAAAGGCAGGCTGACAGACAGGCAGGCATGCAGACGCAGACAGGGAGACGCAGGCAGACAGGCAGGCTGACAGACGCAGACAGACAGGCAGGCTGACAGAAAGACAGACAGGCAGGCAGGCTGACGCAGGCAGACAGTCAGTCAGACAGACGCAGACAGGCATAGGCAGGCACGCAGACAGACAAGCAGGCAGGCTGACAGGCGCAGACAGGCAGAGGCAGGCAGGCAAACAGTCAGACAGACAGACATGCAGACAGACAGACAGGCAGGCTGGCTGACAGACGCAGACAGGCAGACAGGCAGACGCAGACAGGGAGACGCAGGCAGGCAGACAGCTCTACAGCCTGCCTTTCTGTCTGCGTCCGTCAGCCTGCCTGCTTGTCTGTCTGCCTCTGTCAGCCTGCCTGCCTGCCTACGGGTGTTTGCCTGCCTGCAGACAGGCAGACAGACAAGCAGGCAGGCTGACAGACGCAGACAGGCAGGCGCAGGCAGACAGACAGACAGGCTGACAATTCAGACAGGGAGGCAGGCTGACAGACGCAGACAGACAGGCAGGCTGACAGACAGGGAGGCAGACAGACAGGCAGGCTGACAACGCAGACAGACAGGGAGGCAGGCTGACGGACGCAGACAGACAGACAGGCAGGCTGACGGACGCAGACAGACAGACAGGCAGGCTGACAACGCAGACAGACAGGGAGGCAGGCTGACAACGCAGACAGACAGGCAGGCTGACAGACAGGGAGGCAGACAGACAGACAGGCTGACAACGCAGACAGAGAGGGAGGCAGGCTGACAACGCAGACAGACAGGCAGGCTGACAGACAGGGAGGCAGACAGACAGACAGGCTGACAACGCAGACAGACAGGGAGGCAGGCTGACAGACGCAGACAGGCAGGCAGGCTGAAAGAGCCAGACGCAGACAGGCAGAGGCAGGCAGACAGAGTGGCTGACAGAGTGGCTGACAGAGTGGCTGACAGAGTGGCTGACAGAGTGGCTGACAGAGTGGCTGACAGAGTGGCTGACAGAGTGGCTGACAGAGTGGCTGACAGAGTGGCTGACAGAGTGGCTGACAGACTGGCTGACAGACTGGCTGACAGACTGGCTGACAGACAGGCTGACAGACAGACAGACAGACAGGCAGACAGACAGACAGACAGACAGGCAGGCTGGCTGACAGACGCAGACAGGCAGACGCAGACGGAGACGCAGGCAGGCAGACAGCTCTAGGCAGGCAGGCAGGCAGGCAGACGTAGGCAGGCAGGCAGGCAGGCTAACAAACACAGACAGACAGGCAGACAGACAGGCTGAGGCAGGCAGGCAGGCAGACAGACAGGGAGGCAGGCTGACGGACGCAGACAGACAGACAGGCAGGCTGACGGACGCAGACAGACAGGCAGGCTGACAACGCAGACAGACAGGGATGCAGGCTGACAACGCAGACAGACAGGCAGGCTGACAGACAGGGAGGCAGACAGACAGACAGGCTGACAACGCAGACAGAGAGGGAGGCAGGCTGAAAGAGCCAGACGCAGACAGGCAGAGGCAGGCTGACAGACTGGCTGACAGACTGGCTGACAGACATGCAGACAGACTGGCTGACAGGCAGACAGACAGACAGACAGACAGACAGACAGACAGACAGACAGGCAGGCAGGCAGACAGACAGACAGGCAGACAGACAGACAGACAGACAGACTGGCTGACAGACGCAGACAGGGAGACGCAGGCAGGCAAACAGCCGTAGGCAGGCAGGCAGGCTGACAGAGGCAGACAGGCAGACAGACAAGCAGGCAGGCTGACAGACGCAGACAGAAAGGCAGGCTGACAACGCAGACAGACAGGGAGGCAGGCAGGCTGACAGACACAGACAGACAGGTAGGCTGACAGACAGACAGACAGACAGACAGACAGACAGACAGGCTGACAGACTGGCTGACAGACTGGCTGACAGACAGGCAGGCAGACAGACAGACAGACAGACAGACTGGCAGACAGACAGGCTGACAGGCTGACAGACAGACAGGCAGACAGACAGACAGACAGGCAGGCTGGCTGACAGACGCAGACAGGCAGACGCAGACGGAGACGCAGGCAGGCAGACAGCTCTAGGCAGGCAGGCAGGCAGACAGACGTAGGCAGGCAGGCAGGCAGGCTAACAAACACAGACAGACAGACAGGCAGACAGACAGGCTGAGGCAGGCAGGCAGGCAGACAGACAGAAACACAGACCCAGACACACAGACTTAAGATATTAGATAAGGACAGCCACTGATGCAAACATTATGTTAAAATTGGCTTTACTGTACACAATATAAATCTGAAGCTTTGCTCTGGGATCATAATTGATACAAACTGTGTAGTGTGTGACAGTAATTTGGCTGTTTTCACTGCTCTAACATAGATTAACTTTGTAATTGTTGCTAGGTTACCAGGCAAAGCGAGTGTGTGAACGGCAAAGTCAAGATGTGGAGATGCTGGTGTCGACCAATGATGTCAGCACACTCAATGGAAGAGAGCGACTTCTTGCCGAAGCCTGACTGGGCTCCGTGGGTGGTGTCTTCCACCTGTCAATGGTAACATACCAACACACAGACAGACAGACACAGGCAGGGACAGACAAAGGCAGGCAGACAGATAGACAGGCTGACAGACAGGCTGACAATTCAGGCATGGAGGCAGGCTGACAGACGCAGGCTGACAGACAGGCAGGCTGACAGACAGGGAGGCAGACAGACAGGCAGGCTGACAACGCAGACAGACAGGGAGGCAGGCTGACGGACGCAGACAGACAGACAGGCAGGCTGACGGACGCAGACAGACAGACAGGCAGGCTGACAACGCAGACAGACAGGGATGCAGGCTGACAACGCAGACAGACAGGGATGCAGGCTGACAACGCAGACAGACAGGGAGGCAGGCTGACGGACGCAGACAGACAGACAGGCAGGCTGACGGACGCAGACAGACAGACAGGCAGGCTGACAGACAGGGAGGCAGACAGACAGACAGACAGGCTGACAACGCAGACAGAGAGGGAGGCAGGCTGACAGACGCAGACAGGCAGGCAGGCTGAAAGAGGCAGACGCAGTCAGGCAGAGGCAGACAGACAGACTGGCTGACAGACAGGCAGGCAGACAGACTGGCTGACAGGCAGGCAGGCAGGCTGACAGACGCAGACAGACTGGCTGACAGACAGACAGACAGACAGACTGGCTGACAGACAGACAGACTGGCTGACAGACAGACAGGCTGGCTGACAGACAGACAGGCAGGCTGACAGACAGACAGGCAGGCTGACAGACAGACAGGCAGGCTGACAGACAGACAGGCAGGCTGACAGACAGGCAGGCTGAAAGACAGACAGACTGGCTGACAGACAGACAGACAGGCAGACAGACAGGCTGACTGACTGGCTGACAGACTGGCTGACAGACATGCAGACAGACAGGCTGGCTGACAGGCAGGCAGACAGACAGACAGACAGACAGACTGGCTGACAGATAGGCAGACAGACAGACAGACAGACAGGCAGACAGGCAGACAGACAGGCTGACAGACGCAGACAGGGAGACGCAGGCAGGCAAACAGCCGTAGGCAGGCAGGCAGGCTGACAGAGGCAGACAGGCAGACAGACAAGCAGGCAGGCTGACGGACGCAGACAGAAAGGCAGGCTGACAACGCAGACAGACAGGGAGGCAGGCAGGCTGACAGACACAGACAGACAGGTAGGCATGCAGACGCAGACAGGGAGACGCAGGCAGGCAGACAGGCAGGCTGACAGGCAGGCAGGCTGACAGAAAGACAGGCAGGCAGGCTGACGCAGGCAAACAGTCAGAGGCAGGCAGGCAGACAGACAAGCAGGCAGGCTGACAGACGCAGACAGACAGTCAGACAGACGCAGACAGGCAGAGGCAGGCAGGCACACAGTCAGACAGACAGACAGACAGACAGACTGGCTGACAGACAGACAGACAGGCAGGCTGGCTGACAGACGCAGACAGGCAGACGGAGACGCAGGCAGGCAGACAGCTCTAGGCAGGCAGGCAGGCAGACAGACGTAGGCAGGCAGGCTAACAAACACAGACAGGCAGACAGACAGGCTGAGGCAGGCAGGCAGGCAGACAGACAGAAACACAGACCCAGACACACAGACTTAAGATATTAGATAGGGACAGCCACTGATGCAAACATTATCTTAAAATTGGCTTTACTGTACACAATATAAATCTGAAGCTTTGCTCTGGGATCATAATTGATACAAACTGTGTAGTGTGTGACAGTAATTTGGCTGTTTTCACTGCTCTAACATAGATTAACTTTGTAATTGTTGCTAGGTTACCAGGCAAAGCGAGTGTGTGAACGGCAAAGTCAAGATGTGGAGATGCTGGTGTCGACCAATGATGTCAGCACACTCAATGTAAGAGAGCGACTTCTTGCCGAAGCCTGAGCACTGGGCTCCGTGGGTGGTGTCTTCCACCTGTCAATGGTAACATACCAACACACAGACAGACAGACACAGGCAGGGACAGACAAAGGCAGGCAGACAGATAGACAGGCTGACAGACAGGCTGACAATTCAGGCATGGAGGCAGGCTGACAGACGCAGACAGACAGACAGGCAGGCTGACAGACAGGGAGGCAGACAGACAGACAGACAGGCTGACAACGCAGACAGAGAGGGAGGCAGGCTGACAGACGCAGACAGGCAGGCAGGCTGAAAGAGGCAGACGCAGACAGGCAGAGGCAGGCAGACTGGCTGACAGACTGGCTGACAGACTGGCTGACAGACAGGCAGGCTGACAGACGCAGACAGACAGGCAGACAGACAGACAGGCTGACAGACGCAGACAGGGAGACGCAGGTAGGCAAACAGCCGTAGGCAGGCAGGCAGGCTGACAGAGGCAGACAGACAAGCAGGCAGGCTGACGGACGCAGACAGAAAGGCAGGCTGACAGACAGGCAGGCATGCAGACGCAGACAGGGAGACGCAGGCAGACAGGCAGGCTGACAGACGCAGACAGGCATAGGCAGGCACGCAGACAGGCATAGGCAGGCACGCAGACAGACAAGCAGGCAGGCTGACAGGCGCAGACAGACTGACAGACGCAGGCAGACAGTCAGACAGACGCAGACAGGCAGAGGCAGGCAGGCACACAGTCAGACAGACAGACAGACAGGCAGGCAGGCAGACAGACAGACAGACAGACAGGCAGGCTGGCTGACAGACACAGACAGGCAGACGCAGACAGGCAGACGCAGACAGGGAGACGCAGGCAGGCAGACAGCTCTACAGCCTGCCTTTCTGTCTGCGTCCGTCAGCCTGCCTGCTTGTCTGTCTGCCTGTCTGCCTCTGTCAGCCTGCCTACGGCTGTTTGCCTGCCTGCAGACAGGCAGACTGACAAGCAGGCAGGCTGACAGACGCAGACAGGCAGACGCAGGCAGACAGACAGGCTGACAATTCAGACAGGGAGGCAGGCTGACAGACGCAGACAGACAGACAGGCAGGCTGACAGACAGGGAGGCAGACAGACAGGCAGGCTGACAACGCAGACAGACAGACAGGCAGGCTGACAACGCAGACAGACAGGCAGGCTGACAGACAGGGAGGCAGACAGACAGACAGGCTGACAACGCAGACAGAGAGGGAGGCAGGCTGACAGACGCAGACAGGCAGGCAGGCTGAAAGAGCCAGACGCAGACAGGCAGAGGCAGGCAGACAGACTGACAGACAGACTGACAGACTGGCTGACAGACATGCAGACAGACTGGCTGACAGGCAGGCAGGCAGGCTGACAGACGCAGACAGACTGGCTGACAGACAGACAGGCAGGCTGACAGACGCAGACAGACTGGCTGACAGACAGACAGACTGGCTGACAGACAGACAGGCAGGCTGACAGACAGACAGGCAGGCTGACAGACAGACAGGCAGGCTGACAGACAGACAGGCAGGCTGACAGACAGGCAGGCTGAAAGACAGACAGACTGGCTGACAGACAGACAGACAGACAGGCTGACAGACGCAGACAGACAGGCAGACAGACAGACAGGCTGACAGACGCAGACAGGGAGACGCAGGCAGGCAAACAGCCGTAGGCAGGCAGGCAGGCTGACAGAGGCAGACAGACAAGCAGGCAGGCTGACGGACGCAGACAGAAAGGCAGGCTGACAGACAGGCAGGCATGCAGACGCAGACAGGGAGATGCAGGCAGACAGGCAGGCTGACAGACGCAGACAGACAGGCAGGCTGACAGAAAGACAGACAGGCAGGCAGGCTGACGCAGGCAGACAGTCAGTCAGACAGACGCAGACAGGCATAGGCAGGCACGCAGACAGACAAGCAGGCAGGCTGACAGGCGCAGACAGACAGACTGACAGACGCAGGCAGACAGTTAGACAGACGCAGACAGGCAGAGGCAGGCAGGCACACAGTCAGACAGACAGACAGGCAGACAGACAGACAGGCAGGCTGGCTGACAGACGCAGACAGGCAGACAGGCAGACGCAGACAGGGAGACGCAGGCAGGCAGACAGCTCTACAGCCTGCCTTTCTGTCTGTGTCCGTCAGCCTGCCTGCTTGTCTGTCTGCCTGTCTGCCTCTGTCAGCCTGCCTGCCTGCCTACGGCTGTTTGCCTGCCTGCAGACAGGCAGACAGACAAGCAGGCAGGCTGACAGACGCAGACAGGCACACGCAGGCAGACAGACAGACAGGCTGACAATTCAGACAGGGAGGCAGGCTGACAGACGCAGACAGACAGACAGACAGACAGGCTGACAGACGCAGACAGGGAGACGCAGGCAGGCAAACAGCCGTATGCAGGCAGGCAGGCTGACAGAGGCAGACAGACAAGCAGGCAGGCTGACGGACGCAGACAGAAAGGCAGGCTGACAGACAGGCAGGCATGCAGACGCAGACAGGGAGACGCAGGCAGACAGGCAGGCTGACAGAAAGACAGGCAGGCAGGCAGGCTGACGCAGGCAGACAGTCAGTCAGACAGACGCAGACAGGCATAGGCAGGCACGCAGACAGACAAGCAGGCAGGCTGACAGGCGCAGACAGACAGACTGACAGACGCAGGCAGGCAGTCAGACAGACGCAGACAGGCAGAGGCAGGCAGGCACACAGTCAGACAGACAGACAGGCAGACAGACAGACAGGCAGGCTGGCTGACAGACGCAGACAGGCAGACGCAGACAGGGAGACGCAGGCAGGCAGACAGCTCTACAGCCTGCCTTTCTGTCTGTGTCCGTCAGCCTGCCTGCTTGTCTGTCTGCCTGTCTGCCTCTGTCAGCCTGCCTGCCTGCCTACGGCTGTTTGCCTGCCTGCAGACAGGCAGACAGACGAGCAGGCAGGCTGACAGACGCAGACAGGCACACGCAGGCAGACAGACAGACAGGCTGACAATTCAGACAGGGAGGCAGGCTGACAGACGCAGACAGACAGACAGACAGACAGGCTGACAGACGCAGACAGGGAGACGCAGGCAGGCAAACAGCCGTATGCAGGCAGGCAGGCTGACAGAGGCAGACAGACAAGCAGGCAGGCTGACGGACGCAGACAGAAAGGCAGGCTGACAGACAGGCAGGCATGCAGACGCAGACAGGGAGACGCAGGCAGACAGGCAGGCTGACAGACGCAGACAGACAGGCAGGCTGACAGAAAGACAGACAGGCAGGCAGGCTGACGCAGGCAGACAGTCAGTCAGACAGACGCAGACAGGCATAGGCAGGCACGCAGACAGACAAGCAGGCAGGCTGACAGGCGCAGACAGGCAGAGGCAGGCAGGCAAACAGTCAGACAGACAGACATGCAGACAGACAGACAGGCAGGCTGGCTGACAGACGCAGACAGGCAGACAGGCAGACGCAGACAGGGAGACGCAGGCAGGCAGACAGCTCTACAGCCTGCCTTTCTGTCTGCGTCCGTCAGCCTGCCTGCTTGTCTGTCTGCCTCTGTCAGCCTGCCTGCCTGCCTACGGGTGTTTGCCTGCCTGCAGACAGGCAGACAGACAAGCAGGCAGGCTGACAGACGCAGACAGGCAGGCGCAGGCAGACAGACAGACAGGCTGACAATTCAGACAGGGAGGCAGGCTGACAGACGCAGACAGACAGGCAGGCTGACAGACAGGGAGGCAGACAGACAGGCAGGCTGACAACGCAGACAGACAGGGAGGCAGGCTGACGGACGCAGACAGACAGACAGGCAGGCTGACGGACGCAGACAGACAGACAGGCAGGCTGACAACGCAGACAGACAGGGAGGCAGGCTGACAACGCAGACAGACAGGCAGGCTGACAGACAGGGAGGCAGACAGACAGACAGGCTGACAACGCAGACAGAGAGGGAGGCAGGCTGACAACGCAGACAGACAGGCAGGCTGACAGACAGGGAGGCAGACAGACAGACAGGCTGACAACGCAGACAGACAGGGAGGCAGGCTGACAGACGCAGACAGGCAGGCAGGCTGAAAGAGCCAGACGCAGACAGGCAGAGGCAGGCAGACAGAGTGGCTGACAGAGTGGCTGACAGAGTGGCTGACAGAGTGGCTGACAGAGTGGCTGACAGAGTGGCTGACAGACTGGCTGACAGACAGGCTGACAGACAGACAGACAGGCAGACAGACAGACAGACAGACAGGCAGGCTGGCTGACAGACGCAGACAGGCAGACGCAGACGGAGACGCAGGCAGGCAGACAGCTCTAGGCAGGCAGGCAGGCAGGCAGACGTAGGCAGGCAGGCAGGCAGGCTAACAAACACAGACAGACAGGCTGAGGCAGGCAGGCAGGCAGACAGACAGGGATGCAGGCTGACAACGCAGACAGACAGGGAGGCAGGCTGACGGACGCAGACAGACAGACAGGCAGGCTGACGGACGCAGACAGACAGGCAGGCTGACAACGCAGACAGACAGGGATGCAGGCTGACAACGCAGACAGACAGGCAGGCTGACAGACAGGGAGGCAGACAGACAGACAGGCTGACAACGCAGACAGAGAGGGAGGCAGGCTGAAAGAGCCAGACGCAGACAGGCAGAGGCAGGCTGACAGACTGGCTGACAGACTGGCTGACAGACATGCAGACAGACTGGCTGACAGACAGACAGACAGACAGACAGACAGACAGACAGACAGACAGGCAGACAGACAGACAGGCAGACAGACAGACAGACAGACAGACTGGCTGACAGACGCAGACAGGGAGACGCAGGCAGGCAAACAGCCGTATGCAGGCAGGCTGACAGAGGCAGACAGGCAGACAGACAAGCAGGCAGGCTGACAGACGCAGACAGAAAGGCAGGCTGACAACGCAGACAGACAGGGAGGCAGGCAGGCTGACAGACACAGACAGACAGGTAGGCTGACAGACAGACAGACAGACAGACAGACAGACAGACAGACAGACAGACAGACAGACAGACAGACAGGCTGACAGACTGGCTGACAGACTGGCAGGCAGACAGACAGACAGACAGACAGACTGGCAGACAGACAGGCTGACAGACGCAGACAGGGAGACGCAGGCAGGCAAACAGCCGTAGGCAGGCAGGCAGGCTGACAGAGGCAGACAGGCAGACAGACAAGCAGGCAGGCTGACGGACGCAGACAGAAAGGCAGGCTGACAACGCAGACAGACAGGGAGGCAGGCAGGCTGACAGACACAGACAGACAGGTAGGCATGCAGACGCAGACAGGGAGACGCAGGCAGGCAGACAGGAAGGCTGACAGGCAGGCAGGCTGACAGAAAGGCAGGCAGGCAGGCTGACGCAGGCAAACAGTCAGAGGCAGACTGGCAGACAGACAAGCAGGCAGGCTGACAGACGCAGACAGACAGTCAGACAGACGCAGACAGGCAGAGGCAGGCAGGCACACAGACAGACAGGCTGACAGGCTGACAGACAGACAGGCAGACAGACAGACAGGCAGGCTGGCTGACAGACGCAGACAGGCAGACGCAGACGGAGACGCAGGCAGGCAGACAGCTCTAGGCAGGCAGGCAGGCAGACAGACGTAGGCAGGCAGGCAGGCAGGCTAACAAACACAGACAGACAGACAGGCAGACAGACAGGCTGAGGCAGGCAGGCAGGCAGACAGACAGAAACACAGACCCAGACACACAGACTTAAGATATTAGATAGGGACAGCCACTGATGCAAACATTATCTTAAAATTGGCTTTACTGTACACAATATAAATCTGAAGCTTTGCTCTGGGATCATAATTGATACAAACTGTGTAGTGTGTGACAGTAATTTGGCTGTTTTCACTGCTCTAACATAGATTAACTTTGTAATTGTTGCTAGGTTACCAGGCAAAGCGAGTGTGTGAACGGCAAAGTCAAGATGTGGAGATGCTGGTGTCGACCAATGATGTCAGCACACTCAATGGAAGAGAGCGACTTCTTGCCGAAGCCTGAGCACTGGGCTGCGTGGGTGGTGTCTTCCACCTGTCAATGGTAACATACCAACACACAGACAGACAGACACAGGCAGGGACAGACAAAGGCAGGCAGACAGATAGACAGGCTGACAGACAGGCTGACAATTCAGGCATGGAGGCAGGCTGACAGACGCAGACAGACAGACAGGCAGGCTGACAGACAGGGAGGCAGACAGACAGGCAGGCTGACAACGCAGACAGACAGGGAGGCAGGCTGACGGACGCAGACAGACAGGCAGGCAGGCTGACGGACGCAGACAGACAGGCAGGCAGGCTGACGGACGCAGACAGACAGACAGGCAGGCTGACGGACGCAGACAGACAGGGATGCAGGCTGACGGACGCAGACAGACAGACAGGCAGGCTGACGGACGCAGACAGACAGACAGGCAGGCTGACAACGCAGACAGACAGGGATGCAGGCTGACAACGCAGACAGACAGGGAGGCAGGCTGACGGACGCAGACAGACAGACAGGCAGGCTGACGGACGCAGACAGACAGGCAGGCTGACAACGCAGACAGACAGGGATGCAGGCTGACAACGCAGACAGACAGGCAGGCTGACAGACAGGGAGGCAGACAGACAGACAGGCTGACAACGCAGACAGAGAGGGAGGCAGGCTGAAAGAGCCAGACGCAGACAGGCAGAGGCAGGCTGACAGACTGGCTGACAGACTGGCTGACAGACATGCAGACAGACTGGCTGACAGGCTGACAGGCAGACAGACAGACAGACAGACAGGCAGACAGACAGACAGGCAGACAGACAGACAGACAGACAGACTGGCTGACAGACGCAGACAGGGAGACGCAGGCAGGCAAACAGCCGTAGGCAGGCAGGCAGGCTGACAGAGGCAGACAGGCAGACAGACAAGCAGGCAGGCTGACAGACGCAGACAGAAAGGCAGGCTGACAACGCAGACAGACAGGGAGGCAGGCAGGCTGACAGACACAGACAGACAGGTAGGCTGACAGACAGACAGACAGACAGACAGACAGACAGACAGACAGACAGACAGGCTGACAGACAGACAGGCTGACAGACGCAGACAGGGAGACGCAGGCAGGCAAACAGCCGTAGGCAGGCAGGCAGGCTGACAGAGGCAGACAGGCAGACAGACAAGCAGGCAGGCTGACGGACGCAGACAGAAAGGCAGGCTGACAACGCAGACAGACAGGGAGGCAGGCAGGCTGACAGACACAGACAGACAGGTAGGCATGCAGACGCAGACAGGGAGACGCAGGCAGGCAGACAGGAAGGCTGACAGGCAGGCAGGCTGACAGAAAGACAGGCAGGCAGGCTGACAGACACAGACAGACAGGTAGGCTGACAGACAGACAGACAGACAGACAGACAGACAGACAGACAGACAGACAGACTGGCAGACAGACAGGCTGACAGACGCAGACAGGGAGACGCAGGCAGGCAAACAGCCGTAGGCAGGCAGGCAGGCTGACAGAGGCAGACAGGCAGACAGACAAGCAGGCAGGCTGACGGACGCAGACAGAAAGGCAGGCTGACAACGCAGACAGACAGGGAGGCAGGCAGGCTGACAGACACAGACAGACAGGTAGGCATGCAGACGCAGACAGGGAGACGCAGGCAGGCTGACAGGCAGGCAGGCTGACAGAAAGACAGGCAGGCAGGCTGACGCAGGCAAACAGTCAGAGGCAGACTGGCAGACAGACAAGCAGGCAGGCTGACAGACGCAGACAGACAGTCAGACAGACGCAGACAGGCAGAGGCAGGCAGGCACACAGACAGACAGACAGACAGACAGACAGACAGGCTGACAGACAGACAGACAGGCAGACAGACAGACAGGCAGACAGACAGACAGGCAGGCTGGCTGACAGACGCAGACAGGCAGACGCAGATGGAGACGCAGGCAGGCAGACAGCTCTAGGCAGGCAGGCAGGCAGACAGACGTAGGCAGGCAGGCAGGCAGGCTAACAAACACAGACAGACAGGCAGACAGACAGGCTGAGGCAGGCAGGCAGGCAGACAGACAGAAACACAGACCCAGACACACAGACTTAAGATATTAGATAGGGACAGCCACTGATGCAAACATTATCTTAAAATTGGCTTTACTGTACACAATATAAATCTGAAGCTTTGCTCTGGGATCATAATTGATACAAACTGTGTAGTGTGTGACAGTAATTTGGCTGTTTTCACTGCTCTAACATAGATTAACTTTGTAATTGTTGCTAGGTTACCAGGCAAAGTGAGTGTGTGAACGGCAAAGTCAAGATGTGGAGATGCTGGTGTCGACCAATGATGTCAGCACACTCAATGGAAGAGAGCGACTTCTTGCCGAAGCCTGAGCACTGGGCTCCGTGGGTGGTGTCTTCCACCTGTCAATGGTAACATACCAACACACAGACAGACAGACACAGGCAGGGACAGACAAAGGCAGGCAGACAGATAGACAGGCTGACAGACAGGCTGACAATTCAGGCATGGAGGCAGGCTGACAGACGCAGACAGACAGACAGGCAGGCTGACAGACAGGGAGGCAGACAGACAGGCAGGCTGACAACGCAGACAGACAGGGAGGCAGGCTGACGGACGCAGACAGACAGACAGGCAGGCTGACGGACGCAGACAGACAGACAGGCAGGCTGACAACGCAGACAGACAGGGATGCAGGCTGACAACGCAGACAGACAGGGAGGCAGGCTGACGGACGCAGACAGACAGACAGGCAGGCTGACGGACGCAGACAGACAGGCAGGCTGACAACGCAGACAGACAGGGATGCAGGCTGACAACGCAGACAGACAGGCAGGCTGACAGACAGGGAGGCAGACAGACAGACAGGCTGACAACGCAGACAGAGAGGGAGGCAGGCTGAAAGAGCCAGACGCAGACAGGCAGAGGCAGGCTGACAGACTGGCTGACAGACTGGCTGACAGACATGCAGACAGACTGGCTGACAGGCTGACAGGCAGACAGACAGACAGACAGACAGGCAGACAGACAGACAGGCAGACAGACAGACAGACAGACAGACTGGCTGACAGACGCAGACAGGGAGACGCAGGCAGGCAAACAGCCGTAGGCAGGCAGGCAGGCTGACAGAGGCAGACAGGCAGACAGACAAGCAGGCAGGCTGACAGACGCAGACAGAAAGGCAGGCTGACAACGCAGACAGACAGGGAGGCAGGCAGGCTGACAGACACAGACAGACAGGTAGGCTGACAGACAGACAGACAGACAGACAGACAGACAGACAGACAGACAGACAGACAGACAGACAGGCTGACAGACAGACAGGCTGACAGACGCAGACAGGGAGACGCAGGCAGGCAAACAGCCGTAGGCAGGCAGGCAGGCTGACAGAGGCAGACAGGCAGACAGACAAGCAGGCAGGCTGACGGACGCAGACAGAAAGGCAGGCTGACAACGCAGACAGACAGGGAGGCAGGCAGGCTGACAGACACAGACAGACAGGTAGGCATGCAGACGCAGACAGGGAGACGCAGGCAGGCAGACAGGAAGGCTGACAGGCAGGCAGGCTGACAGAAAGACAGGCAGGCAGGCTGACAGACACAGACAGACAGGTAGGCTGACAGACAGACAGACAGACAGACAGACAGACAGACAGACAGACAGACAGACAGACTGGCAGACAGACAGGCTGACAGACGCAGACAGGGAGACGCAGGCAGGCAAACAGCCGTAGGCAGGCAGGCAGGCTGACAGAGGCAGACAGGCAGACAGACAAGCAGGCAGGCTGACGGACGCAGACAGAAAGGCAGGCTGACAACGCAGACAGACAGGGAGGCAGGCAGGCTGACAGACACAGACAGACAGGTAGGCATGCAGACGCAGACAGGGAGACGCAGGCAGGCTGACAGGCAGGCAGGCTGACAGAAAGACAGGCAGGCAGGCTGACGCAGGCAAACAGTCAGAGGCAGACTGGCAGACAGACAAGCAGGCAGGCTGACAGACGCAGACAGACAGTCAGACAGACGCAGACAGGCAGAGGCAGGCAGGCACACAGACAGACAGACAGACAGACAGACAGACAGGCTGACAGACAGACAGACAGGCAGACAGACAGACAGGCAGACAGACAGACAGGCAGGCTGGCTGACAGACGCAGACAGGCAGACGCAGATGGAGACGCAGGCAGGCAGACAGCTCTAGGCAGGCAGGCAGGCAGACAGACGTAGGCAGGCAGGCAGGCAGGCTAACAAACACAGACAGACAGGCAGACAGACAGGCTGAGGCAGGCAGGCAGGCAGACAGACAGAAACACAGACCCAGACACACAGACTTAAGATATTAGATAGGGACAGCCACTGATGCAAACATTATCTTAAAATTGGCTTTACTGTACACAATATAAATCTGAAGCTTTGCTCTGGGATCATAATTGATACAAACTGTGTAGTGTGTGACAGTAATTTGGCTGTTTTCACTGCTCTAACATAGATTAACTTTGTAATTGTTGCTAGGTTACCAGGCAAAGTGAGTGTGTGAACGGCAAAGTCAAGATGTGGAGATGCTGGTGTCGACCAATGATGTCAGCACACTCAATGGAAGAGAGCGACTTCTTGCCGAAGCCTGAGCACTGGGCTCCGTGGGTGGTGTCTTCCACCTGTCAATGGTAACATACCAACACACAGACAGACAGACACAGGCAGGGACAGACAAAGGCAGGCAGACAGATAGACAGGCTGACAGACAGGCTGACAATTCAGGCATGGAGGCAGGCTGACAGACGCAGACAGACAGACAGGCAGGCTGACAGACAGGGAGGCAGACAGACAGGCAGGCTGACAACGCAGACAGACAGGGAGGCAGGCTGACGGACGCAGACAGACAGACAGGCAGGCTGACGGACGCAGACAGACAGACAGGCAGGCTGACAACGCAGACAGACAGGGATGCAGGCTGACAACGCAGACAGACAGGGAGGCAGGCTGACGGACGCAGACAGACAGACAGGCAGGCTGACGGACGCAGACAGACAGGCAGGCTGACAACGCAGACAGACAGGGATGCAGGCTGACAACGCAGACAGACAGGCAGGCTGACAGACAGGGAGGCAGACAGACAGACAGGCTGACAACGCAGACAGAGAGGGAGGCAGGCTGAAAGAGCCAGACGCAGACAGGCAGAGGCAGGCTGACAGACTGGCTGACAGACTGGCTGACAGACATGCAGACAGACTGGCTGACAGGCTGACAGGCAGACAGACAGACAGACAGACAGGCAGACAGACAGACAGGCAGACAGACAGACAGACAGACAGACTGGCTGACAGACGCAGACAGGGAGACGCAGGCAGGCAAACAGCCGTAGGCAGGCAGGCAGGCTGACAGAGGCAGACAGGCAGACAGACAAGCAGGCAGGCTGACAGACGCAGACAGAAAGGCAGGCTGACAACGCAGACAGACAGGGAGGCAGGCAGGCTGACAGACACAGACAGACAGGTAGGCTGACAGACAGACAGACAGACAGACAGACAGACAGACAGACAGACAGACAGGCTGACAGACTGGCTGACAGACTGGCTGACAGACAGGCAGGCAGACAGACAGACAGACAGACAGACTGGCAGACAGACAGGCTGACAGACGCAGACAGGGAGACGCAGGCAGGCAAACAGCCGTAGGCAGGCAGGCAGGCTGACAGAGGCAGACAGGCAGACAGACAAGCAGGCAGGCTGACGGACGCAGACAGAAAGGCAGGCTGACAACGCAGACAGACAGGGAGGCAGGCAGGCTGACAGACACAGACAGACAGGTAGGCATGCAGACGCAGACAGGGAGACGCAGGCAGGCAGACAGGAAGGCTGACAGGCAGGCAGGCTGACAGAAAGGCAGGCAGGCAGGCTGACGCAGGCAAACAGTCAGAGGCAGACTGGCAGACAGACAAGCAGGCAGGCTGACAGACGCAGACAGACAGTCAGACAGACGCAGACAGGCAGAGGCAGGCAGGCACACAGACAGACAGACAGACAGACAGACAGACAGGCTGACAGACAGACAGACAGGCAGACAGACAGACAGGCAGACAGACAGACAGGCAGGCTGGCTGACAGACGCAGACAGGCAGACGCAGATGGAGACGCAGGCAGGCAGACAGCTCTAGGCAGGCAGGCAGGCAGACAGACGTAGGCAGGCAGGCAGGCAGGCTAACAAACACAGACAGACAGGCAGACAGACAGGCTGAGGCAGGCAGGCAGGCAGACAGACAGAAACACAGACCCAGACACACAGACTTAAGATATTAGATAGGGACAGCCACTGATGCAAACATTATCTTAAAATTGGCTTTACTGTACACAATATAAATCTGAAGCTTTGCTCTGGGATCATAATTGATACAAACTGTGTAGTGTGTGACAGTAATTTGGCTGTTTTCACTGCTCTAACATAGATTAACTTTGTAATTGTTGCTAGGTTACCAGGCAAAGTGAGTGTGTGAACGGCAAAGTCAAGATGTGGAGATGCTGGTGTCGACCAATGATGTCAGCACACTCAATGGAAGAGAGCGACTTCTTGCCGAAGCCTGAGCACTGGGCTCCGTGGGTGGTGTCTTCCACCTGTCAATGGTAACATACCAACACACAGACAGACAGACACAGGCAGGGACAGACAAAGGCAGGCAGACAGATAGACAGGCTGACAGACAGGCTGACAATTCAGGCATGGAGGCAGGCTGACAGACGCAGACAGACAGACAGGCAGGCTGACAGACAGGGAGGCAGACAGACAGGCAGGCTGACAACGCAGACAGACAGGGAGGCAGGCTGACGGACGCAGACAGACAGACAGGCAGGCTGACGGACGCAGACAGACAGACAGGCAGGCTGACAACGCAGACAGACAGGGATGCAGGCTGACAACGCAGACAGACAGGGAGGCAGGCTGACGGACGCAGACAGACAGACAGGCAGGCTGACGGACGCAGACAGACAGGCAGGCTGACAACGCAGACAGACAGGGATGCAGGCTGACAACGCAGACAGACAGGCAGGCTGACAGACAGGGAGGCAGACAGACAGACAGGCTGACAACGCAGACAGAGAGGGAGGCAGGCTGAAAGAGCCAGACGCAGACAGGCAGAGGCAGGCTGACAGACTGGCTGACAGACTGGCTGACAGACATGCAGACAGACTGGCTGACAGGCTGACAGGCAGACAGACAGACAGACAGACAGGCAGACAGACAGACAGGCAGACAGACAGACAGACAGACAGACTGGCTGACAGACGCAGACAGGGAGACGCAGGCAGGCAAACAGCCGTAGGCAGGCAGGCAGGCTGACAGAGGCAGACAGGCAGACAGACAAGCAGGCAGGCTGACAGACGCAGACAGAAAGGCAGGCTGACAACGCAGACAGACAGGGAGGCAGGCAGGCTGACAGACACAGACAGACAGGTAGGCTGACAGACAGACAGACAGACAGACAGACAGACAGACAGACAGACAGACAGACAGACAGACAGGCTGACAGACAGACAGGCTGACAGACGCAGACAGGGAGACGCAGGCAGGCAAACAGCCGTAGGCAGGCAGGCAGGCTGACAGAGGCAGACAGGCAGACAGACAAGCAGGCAGGCTGACGGACGCAGACAGAAAGGCAGGCTGACAACGCAGACAGACAGGGAGGCAGGCAGGCTGACAGACACAGACAGACAGGTAGGCATGCAGACGCAGACAGGGAGACGCAGGCAGGCAGACAGGAAGGCTGACAGGCAGGCAGGCTGACAGAAAGACAGGCAGGCAGGCTGACAGACACAGACAGACAGGTAGGCTGACAGACAGACAGACAGACAGACAGACAGACAGACAGACAGACAGACAGACAGACTGGCAGACAGACAGGCTGACAGACGCAGACAGGGAGACGCAGGCAGGCAAACAGCCGTAGGCAGGCAGGCAGGCTGACAGAGGCAGACAGGCAGACAGACAAGCAGGCAGGCTGACGGACGCAGACAGAAAGGCAGGCTGACAACGCAGACAGACATGGAGGCAGGCAGGCTGACAGACACAGACAGACAGGTAGGCATGCAGACGCAGACAGGGAGACGCAGGCAGGCTGACAGGCAGGCAGGCTGACAGAAAGACAGGCAGGCAGGCTGACGCAGGCAAACAGTCAGAGGCAGACTGGCAGACAGACAAGCAGGCAGGCTGACAGACGCAGACAGACAGTCAGACAGACGCAGACAGGCAGAGGCAGGCAGGCACACAGACAGACAGACAGACAGACAGACAGACAGACAGGCTGACAGACAGACAGACAGGCAGACAGACAGACAGGCAGACAGACAGACAGGCAGGCTGGCTGACAGACGCAGACAGGCAGACGCAGATGGAGACGCAGGCAGGCAGACAGCTCTAGGCAGGCAGGCAGGCAGACAGACGTAGGCAGGCAGGCAGGCAGGCTAACAAACACAGACAGACAGGCAGACAGACAGGCTGAGGCAGGCAGGCAGGCAGACAGACAGAAACACAGACCCAGACACACAGACTTAAGATATTAGATAGGGACAGCCACTGATGCAAACATTATCTTAAAATTGGCTTTACTGTACACAATATAAATCTGAAGCTTTGCTCTGGGATCATAATTGATACAAACTGTGTAGTGTGTGACAGTAATTTGGCTGTTTTCACTGCTCTAACATAGATTAACTTTGTAATTGTTGCTAGGTTACCAGGCAAAGTGAGTGTGTGAACGGCAAAGTCAAGATGTGGAGATGCTGGTGTCGACCAATGATGTCAGCACACTCAATGGAAGAGAGCGACTTCTTGCCGAAGCCTGAGCACTGGGCTCCGTGGGTGGTGTCTTCCACCTGTCAATGGTAACATACCAACACACAGACAGACAGACACAGGCAGGGACAGACAAAGGCAGGCAGACAGATAGACAGGCTGACAGACAGGCTGACAATTCAGGCATGGAGGCAGGCTGACAGACGCAGACAGACAGACAGGCAGGCTGACAGACAGGGAGGCAGACAGACAGGCAGGCTGACAACGCAGACAGACAGGGAGGCAGGCTGACGGACGCAGACAGACAGACAGGCAGGCTGACGGACGCAGACAGACAGACAGGCAGGCTGACAACGCAGACAGACAGGGATGCAGGCTGACAACGCAGACAGACAGGGAGGCAGGCTGACGGACGCAGACAGACAGACAGGCAGGCTGACGGACGCAGACAGACAGGCAGGCTGACAACGCAGACAGACAGGGATGCAGGCTGACAACGCAGACAGACAGGCAGGCTGACAGACAGGGAGGCAGACAGACAGACAGGCTGACAACGCAGACAGAGAGGGAGGCAGGCTGAAAGAGCCAGACGCAGACAGGCAGAGGCAGGCTGACAGACTGGCTGACAGACTGGCTGACAGACATGCAGACAGACTGGCTGACAGGCTGACAGGCAGACAGACAGACAGACAGACAGACAGACAGACAGACAGGCAGACAGACAGACAGGCAGACAGACAGACAGACAGACAGACTGGCTGACAGACGCAGACAGGGAGACGCAGGCAGGCAAACAGCCGTAGGCAGGCAGGCAGGCTGACAGAGGCAGACAGGCAGACAGACAAGCAGGCAGGCTGACAGACGCAGACAGAAAGGCAGGCTGACAACGCAGACAGACAGGGAGGCAGGCAGGCTGACAGACACAGACAGACAGGTAGGCTGACAGACAGACAGACAGACAGACAGACAGACAGACAGACAGACAGGCTGACAGACTGGCTGACAGACAGACAGACAGACAGGCTGACAGACTGGCTGACAGACTGGCTGACAGACAGGCAGGCAGACAGACAGACAGACAGACAGACTGGCAGACAGACAGGCTGACAGACGCAGACAGGGAGACGCAGGCAGGCAAACAGCCGTAGGCAGGCAGGCAGGCTGACAGAGGCAGACAGGCAGACAGACAAGCAGGCAGGCTGACGGACGCAGACAGAAAGGCAGGCTGACAACGCAGACAGACAGGGAGGCAGGCAGGCTGACAGACACAGACAGACAGGTAGGCATGCAGACGCAGACAGGGAGACGCAGGCAGGCAGACAGGAAGGCTGACAGGCAGGCAGGCTGACAGAAAGGCAGGCAGGCAGGCTGACGCAGGCAAACAGTCAGAGGCAGACTGGCAGACAGACAAGCAGGCAGGCTGACAGACGCAGACAGACAGTCAGACAGACGCAGACAGGCAGAGGCAGGCAGGCACACAGACAGACAGACAGACAGACAGGCTGACAGGCTGACAGACAGACAGGCAGACAGACAGACAGACAGGCAGACAGACAGACAGACAGGCAGGCTGGCTGACAGACGCAGACAGGCAGACGCAGATGGAGACGCAGGCAGGCAGACAGCTCTAGGCAGGCAGGCAGGCAGGCAGACAGACGTAGGCAGGCAGGCAGGCAGGCTAAATAACAGAGACAGACAGGCAGACAGACAGGCTGAGGCAGGCAGGCAGGCAGACAGACAGAAACACAGACCCAGACACACAGACTTAAGATATTAGATAGGGACAGCCACTGATGCAAACATTATCTTAAAATTGGCTTTACTGTACACAATATAAATCTGAAGCTTTGCTCTGGGATCATAATTGATACAAACTGTGTAGTGTGTGACAGTAATTTGGCTGTTTTCACTGCTCTAACATAGATTAACTTTGTAATTGTTGCTAGGTTACCAGGCAAAGTGAGTGTGTGAACGGCAAAGTCAAGATGTGGAGATGCTGGTGTCGACCAATGATGTCAGCACACTCAATGGAAGAGAGCGACTTCTTGCCGAAGCCTGAGCACTGGGCTCCGTGGGTGGTGTCTTCCACCTGTCAATGGTAACATACCAACACACAGACAGACAGACACAGGCAGGGACAGACAAAGGCAGGCAGACAGATAGACAGGCTGACAGACAGGCTGACAATTCAGGCATGGAGGCAGGCTGACAGACGCAGACAGACAGACAGGCAGGCTGACAGACAGGGAGGCAGACAGACAGGCAGGCTGACAACGCAGACAGACAGGGAGGCAGGCTGACGGACGCAGACAGACAGACAGGCAGGCTGACGGACGCAGACAGACAGACAGGCAGGCTGACAACGCAGACAGACAGGGATGCAGGCTGACAACGCAGACAGACAGGGAGGCAGGCTGACGGACGCAGACAGACAGACAGGCAGGCTGACGGACGCAGACAGACAGGCAGGCTGACAACGCAGACAGACAGGGATGCAGGCTGACAACGCAGACAGACAGGCAGGCTGACAGACAGGGAGGCAGACAGACAGACAGGCTGACAACGCAGACAGAGAGGGAGGCAGGCTGAAAGAGCCAGACGCAGACAGGCAGAGGCAGGCTGACAGACTGGCTGACAGACTGGCTGACAGACATGCAGACAGACTGGCTGACAGACAGACAGACAGGCAGACAGACAGACAGGCAGACAGACAGACAGGCAGACAGACAGACAGACAGACAGACTGGCTGACAGACGCAGACAGGGAGACGCAGGCAGGCAAACAGCCGTAGGCAGGCAGGCAGGCTGACAGAGGCAGACAGGCAGACAGACAAGCAGGCAGGCTGACAGACGCAGACAGAAAGGCAGGCTGACAACGCAGACAGACAGGGAGGCAGGCAGGCTGACAGACACAGACAGACAGGTAGGCTGACAGACAGACAGACAGACAGACAGACAGACAGACAGACAGGCTGACAGACTGGCTGACAGACGCTGACAGACAGGCAGGCAGACAGACTGACAGACAGACAGACTGGCAGACAGACAGGCTGACAGACGCAGACAGGGAGACGCAGGCAGGCAAACAGCCGTAGGCAGGCAGGCAGGCTGACAGAGGCAGACAGGCAGACAGGCAGACAGACAAGCAGGCAGGCTGACGGACGCAGACAGAAAGGCAGGCTGACAACGCAGACAGACAGGGAGGCAGGCAGGCTGACAGACACAGACAGACAGGTAGGCATGCAGACGCAGACAGGGAGACGCAGGCAGGCAGACAGGAAGGCTGACAGGCAGGCAGGCTGACAGAAAGGCAGGCAGGCAGGCTGACGCAGGCAAACAGTCAGAGGCAGACTGGCAGACAGACAAGCAGGCAGGCTGACAGACGCAGACAGACAGTCAGACAGACGCAGACAGGCAGAGGCAGGCAGGCACACAGACAGACAGACAGACAGACAGGCTGACAGGCTGACAGACAGACAGGCAGACAGACAGACAGGCAGACAGACAGGCAGGCTGGCTGACAGACGCAGACAGGCAGACGCAGACGGAGACGCAGGCAGGCAGACAGCTCTAGGCAGGCAGGCAGGCAGACAGACGTAGGCAGGCAGGCAGGCAGGCTAACAAACACAGACAGACAGACAGGCAGACAGACAGGCTGAGGCAGGCAGGCAGGCAGACAGACAGAAACACAGACCCAGACACACAGACTTAAGATATTAGATAGGGACAGCCACTGATGCAAACATTATCTTAAAATTGGCTTTACTGTACACAATATAAATCTGAAGCTTTGCTCTGGGATCATAATTGATACAAACTGTGTAGTGTGTGACAGTAATTTGGCTGTTTTCACTGCTCTAACATAGATTAACTTTGTAATTGTTGCTAGGTTACCAGGCAAAGTGAGTGTGTGAACGGCAAAGTCAAGATGTGGAGATGCTGGTGTCGACCAATGATGTCAGCACACTCAATGGAAGAGAGCGACTTCTTGCCAAAGCCTGAGCACTGGGCTCCGTGGGTGGTGTCTTCCACCTGTCAATGGTAACATACCAACACACAGACAGACAGACACAGGCAGGGACAGACAAAGGCAGGCAGACAGATAGACAGGCTGACAGACAGGCTGACAATTCAGGCATGGAGGCAGGCTGACAGACGCAGACAGACAGACAGGCAGGCTGACAGACAGGGAGGCAGACAGACAGGCAGGCTGACAACGCAGACAGACAGGGAGGCAGGCTGACGGACGCAGACAGACAGACAGGCAGGCTGACGGACGCAGACAGACAGGGATGCAGGCTGACAACGCAGACAGACAGGGATGCAGGCTGACAACGCAGACAGACAGGGAGGCAGGCTGACGGACGCAGACAGACAGACAGGCAGGCTGACGGACGCAGACAGACAGACAGGCAGGCTGACAACGCAGACAGACAGGGATGCAGGCTGACAACGCAGACAGACAGGCAGGCTGACAGACAGGGAGGCAGACAGACAGACAGGCTGACAACGCAGACAGAGAGGGAGGCAGGCTGAAAGAGCCAGACGCAGACAGGCAGAGGCAGGCAGACAGACTGGCTGACAGACTGGCTGACAGACATGCAGACAGACTGGCTGACAGACAGACAGACAGACTGGCTGACAGACAGACAGACAGACAGACAGACAGACAGACAGACAGACAGACAGACAGACAGACAGACTGGCTGACAGACGCAGACAGGGAGACGCAGGCAGGCAAACAGACGTAGGCAGGCAGGCAGGCTGACAGAGACAGACAGGCAGACAGACAAGCAGGCAGGCTGACAGACGCAGACAGAAAGGCAGGCTGACAACGCAGACAGACAGGGAGGCAGGCAGGCTGACAGACACAGACAGACAGGCTGACAGACAGACAGACAGACAGACAGGCAGACAGACAGGCAGGCTGGCTGACAGACGCAGACAGGCAGACGCAGACGGAGACGCAGGCAGGCAGACAGCTCTAGGCAGGCAGGCAGGCAGACAGACGTAGGCAGGCAGGCAGGCAGGCTAACAAACACAGACAGGCAGACAGACAGGCTGAGGCAGGCAGACAGACAGAAACACAGACCCAGACACACAGACTTAAGATATTAGATAGGGACAGCCACTGATGCAAACATTATCTTAAAATTGGCTTTACTGTACACAATATAAATCTGAAGCTTTGCTCTGGGATCATAATTGATACAAACTGTGTAGTGTGTGACAGTCATTTGGCTGTTTTCACTGCTCTAACATAGATTAACTTTGTAATTGTTGCTAGGTTACCAGGCAAAGCGAGTGTGTGAACGGCAAAGTCAAGATGTGGAGATGCTGGTGTCGACCAATGATGTCAGCACACTCAATGGAAGAGAGCGACTTCTTGCCGAAGCCTGAGCACTGGGCTCCGTGGGTGGTGTCTTCCACCTGTCAATGGTAACATACCAACACACAGACAGACAGACACAGGCAGGGACAGACAAAGGCAGGCAGACAGATAGACAGGCTGACAGACAGGCTGACAATTCAGGCATGGAGGCAGGCTGACAGACGCAGACAGACAGACAGGCAGGCTGACAGACAGGGAGGCAGACAGACAGACAGGCTGACAACGCAGACAGACAGGGAGGCAGGCTGACGGACGCAGACAGACAGACAGACAGGCAGGCTGACGGACGCAGACAGACAGACAGGCAGGCTGACAACGCAGACAGACAGGGATGCAGGCTGACGGACGCAGACAGACAGACAGGCAGGCTGACGGACGCAGACAGACAGACAGACAGACAGGCAGGCTGACGGACGCAGACAGACAGACAGGCAGGCTGACAACGCAGACAGACAGGGATGCAGGCTGACAACGCAGACAGACAGGGAGGCAGGCTGACGGACGCAGACAGACAGACAGGCAGGCTGACGGACGCAGACAGACAGACAGGCAGGCTGACAACGCAGACAGACAGGGATGCAGGCTGACAACGCAGATAGACAGGCAGGCTGACAGACAGGGAGGCAGACAGACAGACAGGCTGACAACGCAGACAGAGAGGGAGGCAGGCTGAAAGAGCCAGACGCAGACAGGCAGAGGCAGGCAGACAGACTGGCTGACAGACTGGCTGACAGACATGCAGACAGACTGGCTGACAGGCAGACAGACAGACAGACAGACAGACAGGCAGGCAGACAGACAGACAGACAGACAGACAGACAGACTGGCTGACAGACGCAGACAGGGAGACGCAGGCAGGCAAACAGCCGTAGGCAGGCAGGCAGGCTGACAGAGGCAGACAGGCAGACAGACAAGCAGGCAGGCTGACAGACGCAGACAGAAAGGCAGGCTGACAACGCAGACAGACAGGGAGGCAGGCAGGCTGACAGACACAGACAGACAGGTAGGCTGACAGACAGACAGACAGACAGACAGACAGACAGACAGACAGACAGACAGACTGGCAGACAGACAGGCTGACAGACGCAGACAGGGAGACGCAGGCAGGCAAACAGCCGTAGGCAGGCAGGCAGGCTGACAGAGGCAGACAGGCAGACAGACAAGCAGGCAGGCTGACGGACGCAGACAGAAAGGCAGGCTGACAACGCAGACAGACAGGGAGGCAGGCAGGCTGACAGACACAGACAGACAGGTAGGCATGCAGACGCAGACAGGGAGACGCAGGCAGGCAGACAGGAAGGCTGACAGGCAGGCAGGCTGACAGAAAGACAGGCAGGCAGGCTGACGCAGGCAAACAGTCAGAGGCAGACTGGCAGACAGACAAGCAGGCAGGCTGACAGACGCAGACAGACAGTCAGACAGACGCAGACAGGCAGAGGCAGGCAGGCACACAGACAGACAGACAGACAGACAGACAGGCAGACAGGCAGACAGACAGACAGACAGACAGGCAGACAGAAGGACAGACAGGCTGACAGACAGACAGACAGACAGACAGACAGACAGACAGACAGACAGACTGGCTGACAGACAGGCAGACAGACAGGCAGACAGACAGACAGACAGACTGGCTGACAGACGCAGACAGGGAGACGCAGGCAGGCAAACAGCCGTAGGCAGGCAGGCAGGCTGACAGAGGCAGACAGGCAGACAGACAAGCAGGCAGCCTGACAGACGCAGACAGAAAGGCAGGCTGACAACGCAGACAGACAGGGAGGCAGGCAGGCTGACAGACACAGACAGACAGGTAGGCTGACAGACAGGCAGACAGACAGACAGGCAGGCTGGCTGACAGACGCAGACAGGCAGACGCAGACAGGGAGACGCAGGCAGGCAGACAGACAGACGTAGGCAGGCAGGCAGGCAGGCTAACAAACACAGACAGGCAGACAGACAGGCTGAGGCAGGCAGGCAGGCAGACAGACAGAAACACAGACCCAGACACACAGACTTAAGATATTAAGATGCTCTGGGATCATAATTGATACAAACTGTGTAGTGTGTGACAGTAATTTGGCTGTTTTCACTGCTCTAACATAGATTAACTTTGTAATTATTGCTAGGTTACCAGGCAAAGCGAGTGTGTGAACGGCAAAGTCAAGATGTGGAGATGCTGGTGTCGACCAATGATGTCAGCACACTCAATGGAAGAGAGCGACTTCTTGCCGAAGCCTGAGCACTGGGCTCCGTGGGTGTTGTCTTCCACCTGTCAATGGTAATTGAAATAAATAAAAATTCAGGCATGGAGGCAGGCTGACAGACGCAGACAGACAGGCAGACTGACAGACAGACAGACAGACAGACAGGCTGACAACGCAGACATAGAGGGAGGCAGGCTGACAACGCAGACAGAGAGGGAGGCAGGCTGACAGACGCAGACAGGCAGGCAGGCTGAAAGAGGCAGACGCAGACAGGCAGACAGACTGGCTGACAGACTGGCTGACAGACAGACAGACATGCAGACAGACTGGCTGGCTGACAGACAGACAGGCAGGCTGACAGACACAGGCAGACTGGCTGACAGACAGGCAGACTGGCTGACAGACAGGCAGACTGGCTGACAGACAGGCAGACTGGCTGACAGACTGACAGACTGGCTGACAGACAGACAGGCAGACAGACAGGCTGACAGACGCAGACAGGGAGACAGGCAGGCTGACACACAGGGAGGCAGACAGACAGACAGGCAGACAGACAGGCTGACAGACGCAGACAAAGAGGGAGGCAGGCTGACAGACGTAGACAGGCAGGCAGGCTGAAAGAGGCAGACGCAGACAGGCAGAGGCTGGCAGACTGGCTGGCAGACTGGCTGGCAGACTGGCTGGCAGACTGGCTGACAGACTGGCTGACAGACTGGCTGACAGGCTGACAGACGCAGACAGGGAGACGTAGGCAGGCTGACAAAGGCAGACAGGCAGACAGACAAGCAGGCAGGCTGACGGACGCAGACAGAAAGGCAGGCTGACAGAGGCAGACAGGCAGACGCAGGCAGACAGGCAGGAAGGCTGACAGACACAGACAGACAGGCAGGCTGAAAGAGGCAGACGCAGACAGGCAGAGGCAGGCAGACTGGCTGACAGACTGGCTGACAGACTGGCTGCTGACAGACAGGCAGACAGACTGGCTGGCTGACAGACAGGCAGGCTGACAGACGCAGGCTGACAGACGCAGGCTGACAGACGCAGGCTGACAGACGCAGGCAGAGGCAGGCAGACTGACAGACAGACAGACAGACAGACAGACAGACAGACAGACAGACAGACAGACAGACAGGCTGACAGACAGGCTGACAGACAGGCTGACAGACAGGCTGACAGACTGGCTGACAGACTGGCTGACAGACAGGCAGACAGACGCAGACAGGGAGACGCAGGCAGGCAAACAGCCGTAGGCAGGCAGGCAGGCTGACAGAGGCAGACAGACAAGCAGGCAGGTTGACGGACGCAGACAGAAAGGCAGGCTGACAGAGGCAGACAGGCAGACGCAGGCAGACAGGCAGGCAGGCTGACAGACGCAGGCTGACAGACGCAGGCAGAGGCAGGCAGACAGACAGACTGGCTGACAGACAGACAGGCTGACAATGCAGACAGACAAGGGAGGCAGGTTGACGGACGCAGACAGACAGGGAGGCAGGCAGGCTGACAGACACAGACAGACAGGCAGGCTGAAAGAGGCAGACGCAGACAGGCAGAGGCAGGCAGACTGGCTGACAGACTGGCTGACAATTCAGGCATGGAGGCAGGCTGACAGACGCAGACAGACAGACAGGCAGGCTGACAGACAGGGAGGCAGACAGACAGGCAGGCTGACAACGCAGACAGACAGGGAGGCAGGCTGACGGACGCAGACAGAGAGGGAGGCAGGCTGACAGACGCAGACAGGCAGGCAGGCTGAAAGAGGCAGACGCAGACAGGCAGAGGCAGACAGACTGGCTGACAGACAGACAGACATGCAGACAGACTGGCTGGCTGACAGACAGACAGGCAGGCTGACAGACAGACAGACAGACAGACAGACAGACAGACAGACAGACAGACAGACTGGCTGACAGACAGACAGACAGACAGACTGGCAGACAGACAGGCTGACAGACGCAGACAGGGAGACGCAGGCAGGCAAACAGCCGTAGGCAGGCAGGCAGGCTGACAGAGGCAGACAGGCAGACAGACAAGCAGGCAGGCTGACGGACGCAGACAGAAAGGCAGGCTGACAACGCAGACAGACAGGGAGGCAGGCAGGCTGACAGACACAGACAGACAGGTAGGCATGCAGACGCAGACAGGGAGACGCAGGCAGGCAGACAGGAAGGCTGACAGGCAGGCAGGCTGACAGAAAGACAGGCAGGCAGGCTGACGCAGGCAAACAGTCAGAGGCAGACTGGCAGACAGACAAGCAGGCAGGCTGACAGACGCAGACAGACAGTCAGACAGACGCAGACAGGCAGAGGCAGGCAGGCACACAGACAGACAGACAGACAGACAGACAGACAGACAGACAGACAGACAGGCAGACAGGCAGACAGACAGACAGACAGACAGGCAGACAGAAGGACAGACAGGCTGACAGACAGACAGACAGACAGACAGACAGACAGACAGACAGACTGGCTGACAGACAGGCAGACAGACAGGCAGACAGACAGACAGACAGACTGGCTGACAGACGCAGACAGGGAGACGCAGGCAGGCAAACAGCCGTAGGCAGGCAGGCAGGCTGACAGAGGCAGACAGGCAGACAGACAAGCAGGCAGCCTGACAGACGCAGACAGAAAGGCAGGCTGACAACGCAGACAGACAGGGAGGCAGGCAGGCTGACAGACACAGACAGACAGGTAGGCTGACAGACAGGCAGACAGACAGACAGGCAGGCTGGCTGACAGACGCAGACAGGCAGACGCAGACAGGGAGACGCAGGCAGGCAGACAGACGTAGGCAGGCAGGCAGGCAGGCTAACAAACACAGACAGGCAGACAGACAGGCTGAGGCAGGCAGGCAGGCAGACAGACAGAAACACAGACCCAGACACACAGACTTAAGATATTAAGATGCTCTGGGATCATAATTGATACAAACTGTGTAGTGTGTGACAGTAATTTGGCTGTTTTCACTGCTCTAACATAGATTAACTTTGTAATTATTGCTAGGTTACCAGGCAAAGCGAGTGTGTGAACGGCAAAGTCAAGATGTGGAGATGCTGGTGTCGACCAATGATGTCAGCACACTCAATGGAAGAGAGCGACTTCTTGCCGAAGCCTGAGCACTGGGCTCCGTGGGTGGTGTCTTCCACCTGTCAATGGTAATTGAAATAAATAAAAATTCAGGCATGGAGGCAGGCTGACAGACGCAGACAGACAGGCAGACTGACAGACAGACAGACAGACAGACAGGCTGACAACGCAGACATAGAGGGAGGCAGGCTGACAACGCAGACAGAGAGGGAGGCAGGCTGACAGACGCAGACAGGCAGGCAGGCTGAAAGAGGCAGACGCAGACAGGCAGACAGACTGGCTGACAGACTGGCTGACAGACAGACAGACATGCAGACAGACTGGCTGGCTGACAGACAGACAGGCAGGCTGACAGACACAGGCAGACTGGCTGACAGACAGGCAGACTGGCTGACAGACAGGCAGACTGGCTGACAGACAGGCAGACTGGCTGACAGACAGGCAGACTGGCTGACAGACTGACAGACTGGCTGACAGACAGGCAGACAGACAGACAGGCAGACAGACAGGCTGACAGACGCAGACAGGGAGACAGGCAGGCTGACACACAGGGAGGCAGACAGACAGACAGGCAGACAGACAGGCTGACAGACGCAGACAAAGAGGGAGGCAGGCTGACAGACGTAGACAGGCAGGCAGGCTGAAAGAGGCAGACGCAGACAGGCAGAGGCTGGCAGACTGGCTGGCAGACTGGCTGGCAGACTGGCTGGCAGACTGGCTGGCAGACTGGCTGGCAGACTGGCTGACAGACTGGCTGACAGACTGGCTGACAGGCTGACAGACGCAGACAGGGAGACGTAGGCAGGCTGACAAAGGCAGACAGGCAGACAGACAAGCAGGCAGGCTGACGGACGCAGACAGAAAGGCAGGCTGACAGAGGCAGACAGGCAGACGCAGGCAGACAGGCAGGAAGGCTGACAGACACAGACAGACAGGCAGGCTGAAAGAGGCAGACGCAGACAGGCAGAGGCAGGCAGACTGGCTGACAGACTGGCTGCTGACAGACAGGCAGACAGACTGGCTGGCTGACAGACAGGCAGGCTGACAGACGCAGGCTGACAGACGCAGGCTGACAGACGCAGGCAGAGGCAGGCAGACTGACAGACTGACAGACAGACAGACAGACAGACAGACAGACAGACAGACAGACAGACAGACAGACAGGCTGACAGACAGGCTGACAGACAGGCTGACAGACAGGCTGACAGACTGGCTGACAGACTGGCTGACAGACAGGCAGACAGACGCAGACAGGGAGACGCAGGCAGGCAAACAGCCGTAGGCAGGCAGGCAGGCTGACAGAGGCAGACAGACAAGCAGGCAGGTTGACGGACGCAGACAGAAAGGCAGGCTGACAGAGGCAGACAGGCAGACGCAGGCAGACAGGCAGGCAGGCTGACAGACGCAGGCTGACAGACGCAGGCAGAGGCAGGCAGACAGACAGACTGGCTGACAGACAGACAGGCTGACAATGCAGACAGACAAGGGAGGCAGGTTGACGGACGCAGACAGACAGGGAGGCAGGCAGGCTGACAGACACAGACAGACAGGCAGGCTGAAAGAGGCAGACGCAGACAGGCAGAGGCAGGCAGACTGGCTGACAGACTGGCTGACAGACTGGCTGACAATTCAGGCATGGAGGCAGGCTGACAGACGCAGACAGACAGGCAGGCTGACAGACAGGGAGGCAGACAGACAGGCAGGCTGACAACGCAGACAGACAGGGAGGCAGGCTGACGGACGCAGACAGAGAGGGAGGCAGGCTGACAGACGCAGACAGGCAGGCAGGCTGAAAGAGGCAGACGCAGACAGGCAGAGGCAGACAGACTGGCTGACAGACAGACAGACATGCAGACAGACTGGCTGGCTGACAGACAGACAGGCAGGCTGACAGACACAGGCAGACTGGCTGACAGACAGGCAGACTGGCTGACAGACAGGCAGACTGGCTGACAGACTGGCTGACAGACAGGCAGACAGGCTGACAGACGCAGACAGGGAGACAGGCAGGCTGACACACAGGGAGGCAGACAGACAGACAGGCAGACAGACAGGCTGACAGACGCAGACAAAGAGGGAGGCAGGCTGACAGACGCAGACAGGCAGGCAGGCTGAAAGAGGCAGACGCAGACAGGCAGAGGCTGGCAGACTGGCTGGCAGACTGGCTGGCAGACTGGCTGGCAGACTGGCTGACAGACTGGCTGACAATTCAGGCATGGAGGCAGGCTGACAGACGCAGACAGACAGACAGGCAGGCTGACAGACAGGGAGGCAGACAGACAGACAGGCTGACAACGCAGACAGACAGGGAGGCAGGCTGACGGACGCAGACAGACAGACAGGCAGGCTGACGGACGCAGACAGACAGACAGGCAGGCTGACAACGCAGACAGACAGGGATGCAGGCTGACGGACGCAGACAGACAGACAGGCAGGCTGACGGACGCAGACAGACAGACAGACAGGCAGGCTGACGGACGCAGACAGACAGACAGGCAGGCTGACAACGCAGACAGACAGGGATGCAGGCTGACAACGCAGACAGACAGGGAGGCAGGCTGACGGACGCAGACAGACAGACAGGCAGGCTGACGGACGCAGACAGACAGACAGGCAGGCTGACAACGCAGACAGACAGGGATGCAGGCTGACAACGCAGATAGACAGGCAGGCTGACAGACAGGGAGGCAGGCAGGCTGACAGACACAGACAGACAGGTAGGCTGACAGACAGACAGACAGACAGACAGACAGACAGACAGACAGACAGACAGACAGACAGACAGACAGACAGACAGACTGGCTGACAGACAGACAGACAGACAGACTGGCAGACAGACAGGCTGACAGACGCAGACAGGGAGACGCAGGCAGGCAAACAGCCGTAGGCAGGCAGGCAGGCTGACAGAGGCAGACAGGCAGACAGACAAGCAGGCAGGCTGACGGACGCAGACAGAAAGGCAGGCTGACAACGCAGACAGACAGGGAGGCAGGCAGGCTGACAGACACAGACAGACAGGTAGGCATGCAGACGCAGACAGGGAGACGCAGGCAGGCAGACAGGAAGGCTGACAGGCAGGCAGGCTGACAGAAAGACAGGCAGGCAGGCTGACGCAGGCAAACAGTCAGAGGCAGACTGGCAGACAGACAAGCAGGCAGGCTGACAGACGCAGACAGACAGTCAGACAGACGCAGACAGGCAGAGGCAGGCAGGCACACAGACAGACAGACAGACAGACAGACAGACAGGCAGACAGGCAGACAGACAGACAGACAGGCAGACAGAAGGACAGACAGGCTGACAGACAGACAGACAGACAGACAGACAGACAGACAGACAGACTGGCTGACAGACAGGCAGACAGACAGACTGGCTGACAGACGCAGACAGGGAGACGCAGGCAGGCAAACAGCCGTAGGCAGGCAGGCAGGCTGACAGAGGCAGACAGGCAGACAGACAAGCAGGCAGCCTGACAGACGCAGACAGAAAGGCAGGCTGACAACACAGACAGACAGGGAGGCAGGCAGGCTGACAGACACAGACAGACAGGTAGGCTGACAGACAGGCAGACAGACAGACAGGCAGGCTGGCTGACAGACGCAGACAGGCAGACGCAGACAGGGAGACGCAGGCAGGCAGGCAGGCAGGCTAACAAACACAGACAGGCAGACAGACAGGCTGAGGCAGGCAGGCAGGCAGACAGACAGAAACACAGACCCAGACACACAGACTTAAGATATTAAGATGCTCTGGGATCATAATTGATACAAACTGTGTAGTGTGTGACAGTAATTTGGCTGTTTTCACTGCTCTAACATAGATTAACTTTGTAATTATTGCTAGGTTACCAGGCAAAGCGAGTGTGTGAACGGCAAAGTCAAGATGTGGAGATGCTGGTGTCGACCAATGATGTCAGCACACTCAATGGAAGAGAGCGACTTCTTGCCGAAGCCTGAGCACTGGGCTCCGTGGGTGGTGTCTTCCACCTGTCAATGGTAATTGAAATAAATAAAAATTCAGGCATGGAGGCAGGCTGACAGACGCAGACAGACAGGCAGACTGACAGACAGACAGACAGACAGACAGACAGACAGGCTGACAACGCAGACATAGAGGGAGGCAGGCTGACAACGCAGACAGAGAGGGAGGCAGGCTGACAGACGCAGACAGGCAGGCAGGCTGAAAGAGGCAGACGCAGACAGGCAGACAGACTGGCTGACAGACTGGCTGACAGACAGACAGACATGCAGACAGACTGGCTGGCTGACAGACAGACAGGCAGGCTGACAGACACAGGCAGACTGGCTGACAGACAGGCAGACTGGCTGACAGACAGGCAGACTGGCTGACAGACAGGCAGACTGGCTGACAGACTGACAGACTGGCTGACAGACAGGCAGACAGACAGACAGGCAGACAGACAGGCTGACAGACGCAGACAAAGAGGGAGGCAGGCTGACAGACGTAGACAGGCAGGCAGGCTGAAAGAGGCAGACGCAGACAGGCAGAGGCTGGCAGACTGGCTGGCAGACTGGCTGGCAGACTGGCTGGCAGACTGGCTGACAGACTGGCTGACAGACTGGCTGACAGGCTGACAGACGCAGACAGGGAGACGTAGGCAGGCTGACAAAGGCAGACAGGCAGACAGACAAGCAGGCAGGCTGACGGACGCAGACAGAAAGGCAGGCTGACAGAGGCAGACAGGCAGACGCAGGCAGACAGGCAGGAAGGCTGACAGACACAGACAGACAGGCAGGCTGAAAGAGGCAGACGCAGACAGGCAGAGGCAGGCAGACTGGCTGACAGACTGGCTGACAGACTGGCTGCTGACAGACAGGCAGACAGACTGGCTGGCTGACAGACAGGCAGGCTGACAGACGCAGGCTGACAGACGCAGGCTGACAGACGCAGGCAGAGGCAGGCAGACTGACAGACAGACAGACAGACAGACAGACAGACAGACAGACAGACAGACAGACAGACAGGCTGACAGACAGGCTGACAGACAGGCTGACAGACAGGCTGACAGACAGGCTGACAGACTGGCTGACAGACTGGCTGACAGACTGGCTGACAGACAGGCAGACAGACGCAGACAGGGAGACGCAGGCAGGCAAACAGCCGTAGGCAGGCAGGCAGGCTGACAGAGGCAGACAGACAAGCAGGCAGGTTGACGGACGCAGACAGAAAGGCAGGCTGACAGAGGCAGACAGGCAGACGCAGGCAGACAGGCAGGCAGGCTGACAGACGCAGGCTGACAGACGCAGGCAGAGGCAGGCAGACAGACAGACTGGCTGACAGACAGACAGGCTGACAATGCAGACAGACAAGGGAGGCAGGTTGACGGACGCAGACAGACAGGGAGGCAGGCAGGCTGACAGACACAGACAGACAGGCAGGCTGAAAGAGGCAGACGCAGACAGGCAGAGGCAGTCAGACTGGCTGACAGACTGGCTGACAATTCAGGCATGGAGGCAGGCTGACAGACGCAGACAGACAGGCAGGCTGACAGACAGGGAGGCAGACAGACAGGCAGGCTGACAACGCAGACAGACAGGGAGGCAGGCTGACGGACGCAGACAGAGAGGGAGGCAGGCTGACAGACGCAGACAGGCAGGCAGGCTGAAAGAGGCAGACGCAGACAGGCAGAGGCAGACAGACTGGCTGACAGACAGACAGACATGCAGACAGACTGGCTGGCTGACAGACAGACAGGCAGGCTGACAGACACAGGCAGACTGGCTGACAGACAGGCAGACTGGCTGACAGACTGGCTGACAGACAGGCAGACAGGCTGACACACAGGGAGGCAGACAGACAGACAGGCAGACAGACAGGCTGACAGACGCAGACAAAGAGGGAGGCAGGCTGACAGACGCAGACAGGCAGGCAGGCTGAAAGAGGCAGACGCAGACAGGCAGAGGCTGGCAGACTGGCTGGCAGACTGGCTGGCAGACTGGCTGACAGACTGGCTGACAATTCAGGCATGGAGGCAGGCTGACAGACGCAGACAGACAGACAGGCAGGCAGACAGACAGACAGGCTGACAACGCAGACAGACAGGGAGGCAGGCTGACGGACGCAGACAGACAGACAGGCAGGCTGACGGACGCAGACAGACAGACAGGCAGGCTGACAACGCAGACAGACAGGGATGCAGGCTGACGGAAGCAGACAGACAGACAGGCAGGCTGACGGACGCAGACAGACAGACAGACAGGCAGGCTGACGGACGCAGACAGACAGACAGGCAGGCTGACAACGCAGACAGACAGGGATGCAGGCTGACAACGCAGACAGACAGGGAGGCAGGCTGACGGACGCAGACAGACAGACAGGCAGGCTGACGGACGCAGACAGACAGACAGGCAGGCTGACAACGCAGACAGACAGGGATGCAGGCTGACAACGCAGATAGACAGGCAGGCTGACAGACAGGGAGGCAGACAGACAGACAGGCTGACAACGCAGACAGAGAGGGAGGCAGGCTGAAAGAGCCAGACGCAGACAGGCAGAGGCAGGCAGACAGACTGGCTGACAGACTGGCTGACAGACATGCAGACAGACTGGCTGACAGGCAGACAGACAGACAGACAGACAGACAGACAGACAGGCAGGCAGACAGACAGACAGACAGACAGACAGACAGACTGGCTGACAGACGCAGACAGGGAGACGCAGGCAGGCAAACAGCCGTAGGCAGGCAGGCAGGCTGACAGAGGCAGACAGGCAGACAGACAAGCAGGCAGGCTGACAGACGCAGACAGAAAGGCAGGCTGACAACGCAGACAGACAGGGAGGCAGGCAGGCTGACAGACACAGACAGACAGGTAGGCTGACAGACAGACAGACAGACAGACAGACAGACAGACAGACAGACTGGCTGACAGACAGACAGACAGACAGACTGGCAGACAGACAGGCTGACAGACGCAGACAGGGAGACGCAGGCAGGCAAACAGCCGTAGGCAGGCAGGCAGGCTGACAGAGGCAGACAGGCAGACAGACAAGCAGGCAGGCTGACGGACGCAGACAGAAAGGCAGGCTGACAACGCAGACAGACAGGGAGGCAGGCAGGCTGACAGACACAGACAGACAGGTAGGCATGCAGACGCAGACAGGGAGACGCAGGCAGGCAGACAGGAAGGCTGACAGGCAGGCAGGCTGACAGAAAGACAGGCAGGCAGGCTGACGCAGGCAAACAGTCAGAGGCAGACTGGCAGACAGACAAGCAGGCAGGCTGACAGACGCAGACAGACAGTCAGACAGACGCAGACAGGCAGAGGCAGGCAGGCACACAGACAGACAGACAGACAGACAGACAGGCAGACAGGCAGACAGACAGACAGACAGACAGACAGGCAGACAGAAGGACAGACAGGCTGACAGACAGACAGACTGGCAGACAGACAGACTGTCTGACAGACAGGCAGACAGACAGACAGACAGACAGACAGACAGACTGGCTGACAGACGCAGACAGGGAGACGCAGACAGGGAGACGCAGGCAGGCAAACAGCCGTAGGCAGGCAGGCAGGCTGACAGAGGCAGACAGGCAGACAGACAAGCAGGCAGCCTGACAGACGCAGACAGAAAGGCAGGCTGACAACGCAGACAGACAGGGAGGAAGGCAGGCTGACAGACACAGACAGACAGGTAGGCATGCAGACGCAGACAGGGAGACGCAGGCAGGCAGACAGGAAGGCTGACAGGCAGGCAGGCTGACAGAAAGACAGGCAGGCAGGCTGACGCAGGCAAACAGTCAGAGGCAGACTGGCAGACAGACAAGCAGGCAGGCTGACAGACGCAGACAGACAGTCAGACAGACGCAGACAGGCAGAGGCAGGCAGGCACACAGACGGACATGCAGACAGACAGACAGGCAGGCAGACAGACGGACATGCAGGCTGACAGGCAGGCGGGTATACGCAGACAGGGAGACGCAGGCAGGCAGGCAGGCAAGCAGGCAGGCAGGCTGACAGACGCAGACAGGCAGGCATGCTGACAGACGCAGGCAGACAGACAGGCAGGCAGACAGACATAGACAGGCAGGAAGGCAGGCTAACAAACACAGACAGGCAGGCAGACAGACAGGCTGAGGCAGACAGACAGACAGACAGGCAGGCAGACTGGCTGACAGACAGGCTGACAGACGCAGACAGGGAGACGTAGGCAGGCTGACAGAGGCAGACAGGCAGACAGACAAGCAGGCAGGCTGACGGATGCAGACAGGGAGGCAGGCAGTCTGACAGACACAGACAGACAGGCAGGCAGGCTGACAGACGCAGGCTGACAGACGCAGGCAGAGGCAGGCAGACAGACAGACAGGCTGACAATGCAGACAGACAAGGGAGGCAGGCTGACGGACGCAGACAGACAGGGAGGCAGGCAGTCTGACAGACACAGACAGACAGGTAGGCTGACAGACGCAGACAGGGAGACGCAGGCAGGCAGACAGGCAGGCTGACAGACGCAGACAGGCAGACAGACTGGCAGACTGGCTGACAGACAGGCAGGCTGACAGACGCAGACAGACAGGCAGACAGACAGACAGGCAGACGCAGGCAGACAGACAGGCAGGCAGGCTGACAGACGCAGGCTGACAGACGCAGGCAGAGGCAGGCAGACAGACAGACAGACAGACTGGCTGGCAGACAGACAGGCAGACAGACGGACATGCAGGCTGACAGACAGGCAGGGAGGCTGACAGACGCAGACAGGCAGGGAGGCAGGCAGGCAGGCTGACAGAGGCAGACAGGCAGACGCAGGCAGACTGGCAGACAGACGGACATGCAGACAGACAGACAGGCAGGCAGACAGACGGACATGCAGGCTGACAGGCAGGCAGGTATACGCAGACAGGGAGACGCAGGCAGGCAGACAGGCAAGCAGGCAGGCTGACAGACGCAGACAGGCAGGCATGCTGACAGACTCAGGCAGACAGACAGGCAGGCAGACAGACATAGACAGGCAGGAAGGCAGGCTAACAAACACAGACAGGCAGGCAGACAGACAGGCTGAGGCAGACAGACAGACAGACAGGCAGGCAGACTGGCTGACAGGCAGACAGACAGGCTGACAGACGCAGACAGGGAGACGTAGGCAGGCTGACAGAGGCAGACAGGCAGACAGACAAGCAGGCAGGCTGACGGACGCATACAGGGAGGCAGGCAGTCTGACAGACACAGACAGACAGGCAGGCAGGCTGACAGACGCAGGCTGACAGACGCAGGCTGACAGACGCAGGCAGAGGCAGGCAGACAGACAGACAGGCTGACAATGCAGACAGACAAGGGAGGCAGGCTGACGGACGCAGACAGACAGGGAGGCAGGCAGTCTGACAGACACAGACAGACAGGTAGGCTGACAGACGCAGACAGGGAGACGCAGGCAGGCAGACAGGCAGGCTGACAGACGCAGACAGGCAGACAGACTGGCAGACTGGCTGACAGACATGCAGACAGACAGGCAGGCTGACAGGCTGACAGACGCAGACAGGGAGACGCAGGCAGGCAAACAGCCGTAGGCAGGCAGGCAGGCTGACAGAGGCAGACAGGCAGACAGACAAGCAGGCAGGCTGACGGACGCAGACAGAAAGGCAGGCTGACAGAGGCAGACAGGCAGACGCAGGCAGGCAGACAGGCAGGCAGGCTGACAGACGCAGGCTGACAGACGCAGGCAGAGGCAGGCAGACAGACAGACAGACTGGCTGGCAGACAGACAGGCAGACAGACGGACATGCAGGCTGACAGACAGGCAGGGAGGCTGACAGACGCAGACAGGCAGGGAGGCAGGCAGGCAGGCTGACAGAGGCAGACAGGCAGACGCAGGCAGACTGGCAGACAGACGGACATGCAGACAGACAGACAGGCAGGCAGACAGACGGACATGCAGGCTGACAGGCAGGCGGGTATACGCAGACAGGGAGACGCAGGCAGGCAGGCAGGCAAGCAGGCAGGCTGACAGACGCAGACAGGCAGGCATGCTGACAGACGCAGGCAGACAGACAGGCAGGCAGACAGACATAGACAGGCAGGAAGGCAGGCTAACAAACACAGACAGGCAGGCAGACAGACAGGCTGAGGCAGACAGACAGACAGACAGGCAGGCAGACTGGCTGACAGGCAGACAGACAGGCTGACAGACGCAGACAGGGAGACGTAGGCAGGCTGACAGAGGCAGACAGGCAGACAGACAAGCAGGCAGGCTGACGGACGCAGACAGGGAGGCAGGCAGTCTGACAGACACAGACAGACAGGCAGGCAGGCTGACAGACGCAGGCTGACAGACGCAGGCAGAGGCAGGCAGACAGACAGACAGGCTGACAATGCAGACAGACAAGGGAGGCAGGCTGACGGACGCAGACAGACAGGGAGGCAGGCAGTCTGACAGACACAGACAGACAGGTAGGCTGACAGACGCAGACAGGGAGACGCAGGCAGGCAGACAGGCAGGCTGACAGACGCAGACAGACTGGCAGACTGGCTGACAGACATGCAGACAGACAGGCAGGCTGACAGACGCAGACAGACAGGCAGACAGACAGACAGGCAGACGCAGGCAGACAGACAGGCAGGCAGGCTGACAGACGCAGGCTGACAGACGCAGGCAGAGGCAGGCAGACAGACAGACAGACAGACTGGCTGGCAGACAGACAGGCAGACAGACGGACATGCAGGCTGACAGACAGGCAGGGAGGCTGACAGACGCAGACAGGCAGGGAGGCAGGCAGGCAGGCTGACAGAGGCAGACAGGCAGACGCAGGCAGACTGGCAGACAGACGGACATGCAGACAGACAGACAGGCAGGCAGACAGACGGACATGCAGGCTGACAGGCAGGCAGGTATACGCAGACAGGGAGACGCAGGCAGGCAGGCAGGCAAGCAGGCAGGCAGGCTGACAGACGCAGACAGGCAGGCATGCTGACAGACGCAGGCAGACAGACAGGCAGGCAGACAGACATAGACAGGCAGGAAGGCAGGCTAACAAACACAGACAGGCAGGCAGACAGACAGGCTGAGGCAGACAGACAGACAGACAGGCAGGCAGACTGGCTGACAGGCAGACAGACAGGCTGACAGACGCAGACAGGGAGACGTAGGCAGGCTGACAGAGGCAGACAGGCAGACAGACAAGCAGGCAGGCTGACGGACGCAGACAGGGAGGCAGGCAGTCTGACAGACACAGACAGACAGGCAGGCAGGCTGACAGACGCAGGCTGACAGACGCAGGCAGAGGCAGGCAGACAGACAGACAGGCTGACAATGCAGACAGACAAGGGAGGCAGGCTGACGGACGCAGACAGACAGGGAGGCAGGCAGTCTGACAGACACAGACAGACAGGTAGGCTGACAGACGCAGACAGGGAGACGCAGGCAGGCAGACAGGCAGGCTGACAGACGCAGACAGGCAGACAGACTGGCAGACTGGCTGACAGACATGCAGACAGACAGGCAGGCTGACAGGCTGACAGACGCAGACAGGGAGACGCAGGCAGGCAAACAGCCGTAGGCAGACAGGCAGGCTGACAGACGCAGACAGGCAGACAGACTGGCAGACTGGTTGACAGACATGCAGACAGACAGGCAGGCTGACAGACGCAGACAGACAGGCAGACAGACAGGCAGACGCAGGCAGACAGACAGGCAGGCAGGCTGACAGACGCAGGCAGAGGCAGGCAGACAGACAGACAGACTGGCTGGCAGACAGACAGGCAGACAGACGGACATGCAGGCTGACAGACAGGCAGGGAGGCTGACAGACGCAGACAGGCAGGGAGGCAGGCAGGCAGGCTGACAGAGGCAGACAGGCAGACGCAGGCAGACTGGCAGACAGACGGACATGCAGACAGACAGACAGGCAGGCAGACAGACGGACATGCAGGCTGACAGGCAGGCAGGTATACGCAGACAGGGAGACGCAGGCAGGCAGGCAGGCAAGCAGGCAGGCAGGCTGACAGACGCAGACAGGCAGGCATGCTGACAGACGCAGGCAGACAGACAGGCAGGCAGACAGACATAGACAGGCAGGAAGGCAGGCTAACAAACACAGACAGGCAGGCAGACAGACAGGCTGAGGCAGACAGACAGACAGACAGGCAGGCAGACTGGCTGACAGGCAGACAGACAGGCTGACAGACGCAGACAGGGAGACGTAGGCAGGCTGACAGAGGCAGACAGGCAGACAGACGAGCAGGCAGGCTGACGGACGCATACAGGGAGGCAGGCAGTCTGACAGACACAGACAGACAGGCAGGCAGGCTGACAGACGCAGGCTGACAGACGCAGGCAGAGGCAGGCAGACAGACAGACAGGCTGACAATGCAGACAGACAAGGGAGGCAGGCTGACGGACGCAGACAGACAGGGAGGCAGGCAGTCTGACAGACACAGACAGACAGGTAGGCTGACAGACGCAGACAGGGAGACGCAGGCAGGCAGACAGGCAGGCTGACAGACGCAGACAGGCAGACAGACAGGCAGGCTGACAGGCTGACAGACGCAGACAGGGAGACGCAGGCAGGCAAACAGCCGTAGGCAGGCAGGCAGGCTGACAGAGGCAGACAGGCAGACAGACAAGCAGGCAGGCTGACGGACGCAGACAGAAAGGCAGGCTGACAGAGGCAGACAGGCAGACGCAGGCAGGCAGACAGGCAGGCAGGCTGACAGACGCAGGCTGACAGACGCAGGCAGAGGCAGGCAGACAGACAGACAGACAGACTGGCTGGCAGACAGACAGGCAGACAGACGGACATGCAGGCTGACAGACAGGCAGGGAGGCTGACAGACGCAGACAGGCAGGGAGGCAGGCAGGCAGGCTGACAGAGGCAGACAGGCAGACACTGGCAGACAGACGGACATGCAGACAGACAGACAGGCAGGCAGACAGACGGACATGCAGGCTGACAGGCAGGCGGGTATACGCAGACAGGGAGACGCAGGCAGGCAGGCAGGCAAGCAGGCAGGCAGGCTGACAGACGCAGACAGGCAGGCATGCTGACAGACGCAGGCAGACAGACAGGCAGGCAGACAGACATAGACAGGCAGGAAGGCAGGCTAACAAACACAGACAGGCAGGCAGACAGACAGGCTGAGGCAGACAGACAGACAGACAGGCAGGCAGACTGGCTGACAGGCAGACAGACAGGCTGACAGACGCAGACAGGGAGACGTAGGCAGGCTGACAGAGGCAGACAGGCAGACAGACAAGCAGGCAGGCTGACGGACGCAGACAGGGAGGCAGGCAGTCTGACAGACACAGACACAGGCAGGCAGGCTGACAGACGCAGGCTGACAGACGCAGGCAGAGGCAGGCAGACAGACAGACAGGCTGACAATGCAGACAGACAAGGGAGGCAGGCTGACGGACGCAGACAGACAGGGAGGCAGGCAGTCTGACAGACACAGACAGACAGGTAGGCTGACAGACGCAGACAGGGAGACGCAGGCAGGCAGACAGGCAGGCTGACAGACGCAGACAGGCAGACAGACTGGCAGACTGGCTGACAGACATGCAGACAGACAGGCAGGCTGACAGACGCAGACAGACAGACAGGCAGACGCAGGCAGACAGACAGGCAGGCAGGCTGACAGACGCAGACAGACAGGCAGACAGACAGACAGGCAGACGCAGGCAGACAGACAGGCAGGCAGGCTGACAGACGCAGGCTGACAGACGCAGGCAGAGGCAGGCAGACAGACAGACAGACAGACTGGCTGGCAGACAGACAGGCAGACAGACGGACATGCAGGCTGACAGACAGGCAGGGAGGCTGACAGACGCAGACAGGCAGGGAGGCAGGCAGGCTGACAGACGCAGGCTGACAGACGCAGGCAGAGGCAGGCAGACAGACAGACAGACTGGCTGGCAGACAGACAGGCAGACAGACGGACATGCAGGCTGACAGACAGGCAGGGAGGCTGACAGACGCAGACAGGCAGGGAGGCTGACAGACGCAGACAGGCAGGGAGGCAGGCTGACAGAGGCAGACAGGCAGACGCAGGCAGACTGGCAGACACAGACAGACAGGCAGGCAGGCTGACAGACGCAGGCTGACAGACGCAGGCAGAGGCAGGCAGACAGACAGACAGGCTGACAATGCAGACAGACAAGGGAGGCAGGCTGACGGACGCAGACAGACAGGGAGGCAGGCAGTCTGACAGACACAGACAGACAGGTAGGCTGACACACAGACAGGGAGACGCAGGCAGGCTGACAGAGGCAGGCAGACAGACAGACAAGCAGGCAGGCTGACGGACGCAGACAGGGAGGCAGGCAGTCTGACAGACACAGACAGACAGGCAGGCAGGCTGACAGACGCAGGCTGACAGACGCAGGCAGATGCAGGCAGACAGACAGACAGGCTGACAATGCAGACAGACAAGGGAGGCAGGCTGACGGACGCAGACAGACAGGGAGGCAGGCAGTCTGACAGACACAGACAGACAGGTAGGCTGACAGACGCAGACAGGGAGACGCAGGCAGGCTGACAGAGGCAGACAGGCAGACAGACAAGCAGGCAGGCTGACGGACGCAGACAGGGAGGCAGGCAGTCTGACAGACACAGACAGACAGGCAGGCAGGCTGACAGACGCAGGCTGACAGACGCAGGCAGAGGCAGGCAGACAGACAGACAGGCTGACAATGCAGACAGACAAGGGAGGCAGGCTGACGGACGCAGACAGACAGGGAGGCAGGCAGTCTGACAGACACAGACAGACAGGTAGGCTGACAGACGCAGACAGGGAGACGCAGGCAGGCAGACAGGCAGGCTGACAGACGCAGACAGGCAGACAGACTGGCAGACTGGCTGACAGACATGCAGACAGACAGGCAGGCTGACAGACGCAGACAGACAGGCAGACAGACAGACAGGCAGACGCAGGCAGACAGACAGGCAGGCAGGCTGACAGACGCAGGCTGACAGACGCAGGCAGAGGCAGGCAGACAGACAGACTGGCTGGCAGACAGACAGGCAGACAGACGGACATGCAGGCTGACAGACAGGCAGGGAGGCTGACAGACGCAGACAGGCAGGGAGGCAGGCAGGCTGACAGACGCAGGCTGACAGACGCAGGCAGAGGCAGGCAGACAGACAGACAGACTGGCTGGCAGACAGACAGGCAGACAGACGGACATGCAGGCTGACAGACAGGCAGGGAGGCTGACAGACGCAGACAGGCAGGGAGGCAGGCAGGCAGGCTGACAGAGGCAGACAGGCAGACGCAGGCAGACTGGCAGACACAGACAGACAGGCAGGCAGGCTGACAGACGCAGGCTGACAGACGCAGGCAGAGGCAGGCAGACAGACAGACAGGCTGACAATGCAGACAGACAAGGGAGGCAGGCTGACGGACGCAGACAGACAGGGAGGCAGGCAGTCTGACAGACACAGACAGACAGGTAGGCTGACAGACGCAGACAGGGAGACGCAGGCAGGCTGACAGAGGCAGGCAGACAGACAGACAAGCAGGCAGGCTGACGGACGCAGACAGGGAGGCAGGCAGTCTGACAGACACAGACAGACAGGCAGGCAGGCTGACAGACGCAGGCTGACAGACGCAGGCAGAGGCAGGCAGACAGACAGACAGGCTGACAATGCAGACAGACAAGGGAGGCAGGCTGACGGACGCAGACAGACAGGGAGGCAGGCAGTCTGACAGACACAGACAGACAGGTAGGCTGACAGACGCAGACAGGGAGACGCAGGCAGGCTGACAGAGGCAGACAGGCAGACAGACAAGCAGGCAGGCTGACGGACGCAGACAGGGAGGCAGGCAGTCTGACAGACACAGACAGACAGGCAGGCAGGCTGACAGACGCAGGCTGACAGACGCAGGCAGAGGCAGGCAGACAGACAGACAGGCTGACAATGCAGACAGACAAGGGAGGCAGGCTGACGGACGCAGACAGACAGGGAGGCAGGCAGTCTGACAGACACAGACAAACAGGTAGGCTGACAGACGCAGACAGGGAGACGCAGGCAGGCAGACAGGCAGGCTGACAGACGCAGACAGGCAGACAGACTGGCAGACTGGCTGACAGACATGCAGACAGACAGGCAGGCTGACAGACGCAGACAGACAGGCAGACAGACAGACAGGCAGACGCAGGCAGACAGACAGGCAGGCAGGCTGACAGACGCAGGCTGACAGACGCAGGCAGAGGCAGGCAGACAGACAGACAGACAGACTGGCTGGCAGACAGACAGGCAGACAGACGGACATGCAGGCTGACAGACAGGCAGGGAGGCTGACAGACGCAGACAGGCAGGGAGGCAGGCAGGCTGACAGACGCAGGCTGACAGACGCAGGCAGAGGCAGGCAGACAGACAGACAGACTGGCTGGCAGACAGACAGGCAGACAGACGGACATGCAGGCTGACAGACAGGCAGGGAGGCTGACAGACGCAGACAGGCAGGGAGGCAGGCAGGCAGGCTGACCGAGGCAGACAGGCAGACGCAGGCAGACTGGCAGACAGACGGACATGCAGACAGACAGACAGGCAGGCAGGCAGACAGACGGACATGCAGGCTGACAGGCAGGCGGGTATACGCAGACAGGGAGACGCAGGCAGGCAGGCAGGCAAGCAGGCAGGCAGGCTGACAGACGCAGACAGGCAGGCATGCTGACAGACGCAGGCAGACAGACAGGCAGGCAGACAGACATAGACAGGCAGGAAGGCAGGCTAACAAACACAGACAGGCAGGCAGACAGACAGGCTGAGGCAGACAGACAGACAGACAGGCAGGCAGACTGGCTGACAGGCAGACAGACAGGCTGACAGACGCAGACAGGGAGACGTAGGCAGGCTGACAGAGGCAGACAGACAGGCAGGCAGGCTGACAGACGCAGGCTGACAGACGCAGGCAGAGGCAGGCAGACAGACAGACAGGCTGACAATGCAGACAGACAAGGGAGGCAGGCTGACGGACGCAGACAGACAGGGAGGCAGGCAGTCTGACAGACACAGACAGACAGGTAGGCTGACAGACGCAGACAGGGAGACGCAGGCAGGCAGACAGGCAGGCTGACAGACGCAGACAGGCAGACAGACTGGCAGACTGGCTGACAAACATGCAGACAGACAGGCAGGCTGACAGACGCAGACAGTCAGGCAGACAGACAGACAGGCAGACGCAGGCAGACAGACAGGCCTGCCTGCGTCTCCCTGTCTGCGTCTACCTGCCTGCCTGTCAGCCTGCATGTCCGTCTGTCTGCGTATGTCTGCCTGCCTGTCTGCGTCTGTCTGCGTCTGCCTGCCTGCCTGTCTGTCAGTCTGCCTGTCTGTCTGTGTCTGTCAGACTGCCTGCCTCCCTGTCTGTCTGCGTCCCTCAGCCTGCCTCCCTTGTCTGTCTGCATTGTCAGCCTGTCTGTCTGTCAGCCAGTCTGTCTGTCTGCCTGCCTCTGCCTGCGTCTGTCAGCCTGCGTCTGTCAGCCTGCCTGCCTGTCTGCCTGCGTCTGCCTGTCTGCCTCTGTCAGCCTGCCTTTCTGTCTGCGTCCGTCAGCCTGCCTGCTTGTCTGTCTGCCTGTATGCCTCTGTCAGCCTGCCTGCCTGCCTACGGCTGTTTGCCTGCCTGCGTCAGGCAGACAGACAAGCAGGCAGGCTGACAGAGGCAGGCAGACAGACGCAGACAGACGGACATGCAGGCTGACAGGCAGGCAGGTATACGCAGACAGGGAGACGCAGGCAGGCAGGCAGGCAGGCTGACAGACGCAGACAGGCAGGCATGCTGACAGACGCAGGCAGACAGACAGGCAGACAGACAGGCTGAGGCAGACAGACAGACAGACAGGCAGGCAGACTGGCTGACAGGCAGACAGGGAGACGTAGGCAGGCTGACAGAGGCAGACAGGCAGACAGACAAGCAGGCAGGCTGACGGACGCAGACAGAAAGGCAGGCTGACAGAGGCAGACGCAGGCAAACAGGCAGGCAGGCTGGCAGAGGCAGGCAGACAGACAGACAGACAGACTGGCTGACAGACAGACAGGCTGACAATGCAGACAGACAAGGGAGGCAGGCTGACGGACGCAGACAGACAGGGAGGCAGGCAGTCTGACAGACACAGACAGACAGGTAGGCTGACAGACAGGCAGGCAGACGCAGACAGGCAGGCAGGCTGACAGACGCAGACAGGCAGGCATGCTGACAGACGCAGGCAGACAGACAGGCAGACAGACAGACACAGGCAGGCAGGCAGGCAGGCTAACAAACACAGACAGGCAGGCAGACAGACAGGCTGAGGCAGACAGACAGACAGGCAGGCAGACTGGCTGACAGGCAGACAGGGAGACGTAGGCAGGCTGACAGAGGCAGACAGGCAGACAGACAAGCAGGCAGGCTGACGGACGCAGACAGAAAGGCAGGCTGACAGAGGCAGACGCAGGCAAACAGGCAGGCAGGCTGGCAGAGGCAGGCAGACAGACAGACAGACAGACTGGCTGACAGACAGACAGGCTGACAATGCAGACAGACAAGGGAGGCAGGCTGACGGACGCAGACAGACAGGGAGGCAGGCAGTCTGACAGACACAGACAGACAGGTAGGCTGACAGACAGGCAGGCAGACGCAGACAGGCAGGGAGGCTGACAGACGCAGACAGGCAGGGAGGCAGGCAGGCAGGCTGACAGAGGCAGACAGACAAGCAGGCAGGCTGACGGACGCAGACAGAAAGGCAGGCTGACAGAGGCAGACGCAGGCAAACAGGCAGGCAGGCTGGCAGAGGCAGGCAGACAGACAGACAGACAGACTGGCTGACAGACAGACAGGCTGACAATGCAGACAGGCAGACGCAGGCAGACTGGCAGACAGACGGACATGCAGACGGACATGCAGACAGACCGACAGACAGGCAGGCTGACAGACAGGCAGACCGGCAGACGCAGGCAGACAGACAGACATACGTAGACAGACGGACATGCAGGCTGACAGGCAGGCAGGTAGGCGCAGACAGGGAGACATAGGCAGGCAAGCAGGCAGGCAGGCTGACAGACGCAGACAGGCAGGCATGCTGACAGACGCAGGCAGACAGACAGGCAGGCAGGCAGGCTAACAAACACAGACAGGCAGACAGACAGGCTGAGGCAGACACAAACAGACAGACAGACAGGCAAGCTGACAGACGCATACAGGGACACGCAGGCAGACATGCAGACAGACAGGCAGACACAGGCAGGCTAACAGACGCAGGCAGGCCTATCTAATATTTTTTTTCATGTTGTATTTTTTTGTTTGCTTTGCTGTGTTTTCTTACGTTTGTGATTTTACTGTATATTGATATGCCGTTGTTGCTTTCCTGTTTTCATTTTTCAGTGTATACATAGCTTACTTTACTCAATGTATGTGGCAATATCCTTGGCAATATTGTTATTTCTGATATTCAATGCCAATAAATTAATTTGAATTGACTTGAATTGAATTGAATTGAATTGACACAGTAACACACCGTAAGACACGGAAACAGACAGAAATGCATATGAACACACGGAAACACACAGAATAACCCCTAAGACACAGAAACACGAATAAGACACACAGAAATGCATATGAACACACAGAAACACATAGAAACACAGAAACACACCGTAAGACACACACCGTAAGACACCGAAACACACAGAAACACATTGAAAGACACAGAAACACACATAAACACACAGAAATGCATCGTAAGACACAGAAACACACATAAACACACTGAAACACAGAGAAACACACCGTAAGACACAGAAACACGCATATTAACACACAGAACACACAGTAAGACACAGAAATGCATATGAACACACAGAAACACACATAATCACACATGAACACACGGAAACACACAGAAACACACCGTTAGACACAGAAACACACAGAAACACAGAAATGCATATGAACACACAGAAACACACATAATCACACATGAACACACGGAAACACACAGAAACACACCGTTAGACACAGAAACACACAGAAACACACATGAACACACAGAAACACACTGTAAGACGCAAAAACACACAGAAACACACAGTAAGACACAGAAATGCATATGAACACCCAGAAACACACATGAACACATTGAAAGACACAGAAACACACGAAAATACATATAAACACACGGAAACGCACAGAAACACACCGTAAGACACAGAAATGCATATGGACACACAGAAACACACAGTAAGACACATAAACACACAGAAACACACAGTAAGACACAGAAATGCATATGAACACCCAGAAACACACATAAACACACCGTAAGACACAGAAACATACTTAAACACACAGTAAGACACAGAAATGCATATGGACACACAGAAACACACAGTAAGACACATAAACACACAGAAACACACAGTAAGACACAGAAATGCATATGAACACACAGAAACACACCGTAAGACACAGAAGCACACATAAACACACATGAACACACAGAAACACACAGTAAGACACAGAAATGCATATGAACACACAGAAACACACATAAAAACAGAGTAAGACACAGAAATGCATATGAACACCCAGAAACACAGAGAAACACACCGTAAGACACAGAAACACACATAAACACACAGAAACACACAGTAAGACACAGAAATGCATATGAACACCCAGAAACACACATGAACACATTGAAAGACACAGAAACACACGAAAATACATATAAACACACGGAAACGCACAGAAACACACCGTAAGACACAGAAATGCATATGGACACACAGAAACACACAGTAAGACACATAAACACACAGAAACACACAGTAAGACACAGAAATGCATATGAACACCCAGAAACACACATAAACACACCGTAAGACACAGAAACATACTTAAACACACAGTAAGACACAGAAATGCATATGGACACACAGAAACACACAGTAAGACACAGAAACACAAAGAAACACACAGTAAGACACAGAAATGCATATGAACACACAGAAACACACCGTAAGACACAGAAGCACACATAAACACACATGAACACACAGAAACACACAGTAAGACACAGAAATGGATATGAACACACAGAAACACACATAAAAACAGAGTAAGACACAGAAATGCATATGAACACACAGAAACACACATAAACACACCGTAAGACACAGAAGTACACATAAACACACTGAAACACAGAGAAACACACCGTAAGACACAGAAACACACAGAAACACACAGTAAGACACAGAAATGGATATGAACACACAGAAACACACATAAAAACAGAGTAAGACACAGAAATGCATATGAACACACAGAAACACACATAAACACACCGTAAGACACAGAAGTACACATAAACACACTGAAACACAGAGAAACACACCGTAAGACACAGAAACACACAGAAACACACAGTAAGACACATAATCACACATGAACACACGGAAACACACACAAATACATTTAAAGACACAGAAATGCATGAACACACAGAAACACACAGTAAGACACATAAACACACAGAAACACACATAAAAACAGAGTAAGACACAGAAATGCATATGAACACCCAGAAACACAGAGAAACACACCGAAACACACAGAAACACATTGAAAGACACAGAAACACACATAAACACACAGAAATGCATCGTAAGACACAGAAACACACATAAACACACTGAAACACAGAGAAACACACCGTAAGACACAGAAACACGCATATTAACACACAGAACACACAGTAAGACACAGAAATGCATATGAACACACAGAAACACACATAATCACACATGAACACACGGAAACACACAGAAACACACCGTTAGACACAGAAACACACAGAAACACAGAAATGCATATGAACACACAGAAACACACATAATCACACATGAACACACGGAAACACACAGAAACACACCGTTAGACACAGAAACACACAGAAACACACATGAACACACAGAAACACACTGTAAGACGCAAAAACACACAGAAACACACAGTAAGACACAGAAATGCATATGAACACCCAGAAACACACATGAACACATTGAAAGACACAGAAACACACGAAAATACATATAAACACACGGAAACGCACAGAAACACACCGTAAGACACAGAAATGCATATGGACACACAGAAACACACAGTAAGACACATAAACACACAGAAACACACAGTAAGACACAGAAATGCATATGAACACCCAGAAACACACATAAACACACCGTAAGACACAGAAACATACTTAAACACACAGTAAGACACAGAAATGCATATGGACACACAGAAACACACAGTAAGACACATAAACACACAGAAACACACAGTAAGACACAGAAATGCATATGAACACACAGAAACACACCGTAAGACACAGAAGCACACATAAACACACATGAACACACAGAAACACACAGTAAGACACAGAAATGCATATGAACACACAGAAACACACATAAAAACAGAGTAAGACACAGAAATGCATATGAACACCCAGAAACACAGAGAAACACACCGTAAGACACAGAAACACACATAAACACACAGAAACACACAGTAAGACACAGAAATGCATATGAACACCCAGAAACACACATGAACACATTGAAAGACACAGAAACACACGAAAATACATATAAACACACGGAAACGCACAGAAACACACCGTAAGACACAGAAATGCATATGGACACACAGAAACACACAGTAAGACACATAAACACACAGAAACACACAGTAAGACACAGAAATGCATATGAACACCCAGAAACACACATAAACACACCGTAAGACACAGAAACATACTTAAACACACAGTAAGACACAGAAATGCATATGGACACACAGAAACACACAGTAAGACACAGAAACACACAGAAACACACAGTAAGACACAGAAATGCATATGAACACACAGAAACACACCGTAAGACACAGAAGCACACATAAACACACATGAACACACAGAAACACACAGTAAGACACAGAAATGGATATGAACACACAGAAACACACATAAAAACAGAGTAAGACACAGAAATGCATATGAACACACAGAAACACACATAAACACACCGTAAGACACAGAAGTACACATAAACACACTGAAACACAGAGAAACACACCGTAAGACACAGAAACACACAGAAACACACAGTAAGACACAGAAATGGATATGAACACACAGAAACACACATAAAAACAGAGTAAGACACAGAAATGCATATGAACACACAGAAACACACATAAACACACCGTAAGACACAGAAGTACACATAAACACACTGAAACACAGAGAAACACACCGTAAGACACAGAAACACACAGAAACACACAGTAAGACACATAATCACACATGAACACACGGAAACACACACAAATACATTTAAAGACACAGAAATGCATGAACACACAGAAACACACAGTAAGACACATAAACACACAGAAACACACATAAAAACAGAGTAAGACACAGAAATGCATATGAACACCCAGAAACACAGAGAAACACACCGTAAGACACAGAAACACACATAAACACACAGAAACACACAGTAAGACACAGAAATGCATATGAACACCCAGAAACACACATGAACACATTGAAAGACACAGAAACACACGAAAATACATATAAACACACGGAAACGCACAGAAACACACCGTAAGACACAGAAATGCATATGGACACACAGAAACACACAGTAAGACACATAAACACACAGAAACACACAGTAAGACACAGAAATGCATATGAACACCCAGAAACACACATAAACACACCGTAAGACACAGAAACATACTTAAACACACAGTAAGACACAGAAATGCATATGGACACACAGAAACACACAGTAAGACACATAAACACACAGAAACACACAGTAAGACACAGAAATGCATATGAACACACAGAAACACACCGTAAGACACAGAAGCACACATAAACACACATGAACACACAGAAACACACAGTAAGACACAGAAATGGATATGAACACACAGAAACACACATAAAAACAGAGTAAGACACAGAAATGCATATGAACACACAGAAACACACATAAACACACCGTAAGACACAGAAGTACACATAAACACACTGAAACACAGAGAAACACACCGTAAGACACAGAAACACACAGAAACACACAGTAAGACACAGAAATGGATATGAACACACAGAAACACACATAAAAACAGAGTAAGACACAGAAATGCATATGAACACACAGAAACACACATAAACACACCGTAAGACACAGAAGTACACATAAACACACTGAAACACAGAGAAACACACCGTAAGACACAGAAACACACAGAAACACACAGTAAGACACATAATCACACATGAACACACGGAAACACACACAAATACATTTAAAGACACAGAAATGCATGAACACACAGAAACACACAGTAAGACACATAAACACACAGAAACACACAGTAAGACACAGTAAGACACAGAAACACAGAAATGCATATGAACACACAGAAACACACATGAACACATTGAAAGACACAGAAACACACGAAAATACATATAAACACACGGAAACGCACAGAAACACACCGTAAGACACAGAAATGCATATGGACACACAGAAACACACAGTAAGACACATAAACACACAGAAACACACAGTAAGACACAGAAATGCATATGAACACCCAGAAACACACATAAACACACCGTAAGACACAGAAACATACTTAAACACACAGTAAGACACAGAAATGCATATGGACACACAGAAACACACAGTAAGACACATAAACACACAGAAACACACAGAAATACACATAAACACACTGAAACACAGAGAAACACACCGTAAGACACAGAAACACACATAAACACATTGAAAGACACAGAAACACACGAAAATACATATAAACACACGGAAACGCACAGAAACACACCGTAAGACACAGAAATGCATATGGACACACAGAAACACACAGTAAGACACATAAACACACAGAAACACACAGTAAGACACAGAAATGCATATGAACACCCAGAAACACACATTAACACACCGTAAGACACAGAAACATACTTAAACACACAGTAAGACACAGAAATGCATATAACACACAGAAACACACCGTAAGACACAGAAACACACATAAACACACATGAACACACAGAAACACACAGTAAGACACAGAAATGCATATGAACACACAGAAACACACATAAAAACGGAGTAAGACACAGAAATGCATATGAACACCCAGAAACACACATAAACACACAGTAAGACACAGAAATACACATAAACACACTGAAACACAGAGAAACACACCGTAAGACACAGAAACACACATAAACACACAGTAAGACACATAATCACACATGAACACACGGAAACACACACAAATACATTTAAAGACACAGAAATGCATGAACACACAGAAACACACAGTAAGACACATAAACACACAGAAACACACAGTAAGACACAGTAAGACACAGAAACACAGAAATGCATATAAACACACATAAACACACATGAACACACAGAAACACACAGTAAGACACAGAAAGGCAATATGAACACACAGAAACACACATAAACACACAGTAAGACACAGAAATGCATATGAACACACAGAAACACACTGTAAGACACAGAAACACACAGAAACACACTGAAACACAGAGAAACACAGCGTAAGACACAGAAACACGCATAAACACGCAGTAAGACACATAATCACACATGAACACACGGAAACACACAGACACATACATTTAAAGACACAGAAATGCATATGAACACACAGAAACACACAGAAATACACATAAACACACTGAAACACAGAGAAACACACAGTAAGACACAGAAATGCATATGAACACACATAAACACACAGTAAGACACAGAAATGCATATGAACACACAGAAACACACAGTAAGACACAGAAAGGCAATAAACACACCGTAAGACACAGAAACACGCATAAACACACAGTAAGACACAGAAATAAATATGAACACCCAGAAACACACATAAACACACATGAACACACAGAAACACACAGTAAGACACAGTAAGACACATAATCACACATGAACACACGGAAACACACAAATACATATAAAGACACAGAAATGCATATGAACACACGGAAACACAGAGAAACACATTGACAGACACAGAAACACAGAAATGCATATCAACACAAATAAACACACAGAAACTTGGATTGTATCCAAGCAATTGAAAAAAGTGTTTGAGTTTTGAAAAATGTGTATTTTGATCATTGGTTGTGAGGTTTGTGTCTAGAGTTTTGAAAAATGACGTCAAGGTTCTGAAATTAGTAGCAAAGTCATTGTAAAAACCCAAAAACATACTGAAACATACAGAAATACACATAAACACATATAAACACACAGAAACACACAGTAAGACACAGAAACACACATTAACACACATAAACACATATAAACACACAGAAACACACAGAAATACACATAAACACACAGAAACACACCGTAATACACAGAGACACACAGAAACACACACAGAAACACACAGAAACACACAGAAACACACATTAACACACATAAACACATATAAACACACAGAAACACACATAAACACATATAAACACACAGAAACACACATTAACACACATAAACACATATAAACACACAGAAACAAACGCTGTGTGTTTATTTGTGTTTCTGTGTGCTCGCGTGTGTTTATGTGTGTTTCTGTGTCTTTCAACCTGTTTCTGTGTGTTTATGTGTGTTCATATGCTGTGTCTTACTCTGTGTTTCTGTGTGTTTATGTGTGATTATGTGTCTAACTGGGTGTTTATGCGTGTTTCTGTGTCTTACGGTTTGTTTCTCTGTGTTTCAGTATGTTTATCTGTGTTTATGTGTGTTCATGTGTGTTTATGTGTGTTTATGTGTGTTCATATGTATTTCTATGTCTTACTGTGTGTTTCTGTGTGTTTCTGTGTGTTTATGTGTGTTCATGTGTGTTTCTGTGTGTTCATATGCATTTCTGTGTCTTTATATGTATTTGTGTGTGTTTCCGCGTGTGTTCATGTGTGTTTATGTGTGTTCATATGCATTTCTGTGTCTTACTGTGTGTTTCTGTGTTTTCATATGCATTTCTGTGTGATTCTGTGTCTTACTGTGTGTTTCTGTGTGTTGATATGCATTTCTGTGTTTCTGTGTCTTTCAATGTGTTTATGTGTGTTCATGTGTGTTTATGTGTGTTCATATGCATTTCTGTGTCTTACTGTGTGTTTCTGTGTTTTCATATGCATTTCTGTGTGATTCTGTGTCTTACTGTGTGTTTCTGTGTGTTGATATGCATTTCTGTGTTTCTGTGTCTTTCAATGTGTTTATGTGTGTTTCTGTGTGTTCATATGCATTTCTGTGTCTTTATATGTATTTGTGTGTGTTTCCGTGTGTTCATGTGTGATTATGTGTCTTACAGTGTGTTTCTGTGTGTTTATTTGTTGTTGATATGCATTTCTGTGTTTCTGTGTCTGTCAATGTGTTTCTCTGTGTTTCCGTGTGTTCATATGCATTTCTGTGTCTTTATATGTATTTGTGTGTTTCCGTGTGTTCATGTGTGATTATGTGTCTTACTGTGTGTTTATGTGTGTTCATGTGTGTTTATGTGTGTTTCTGGGTGTTCATATTTATTTCTGTGTCTTACTGTGTGTTTATGTGTGTTCATGTGTGTTTCTGTGTGTTTCTGTGTGTTCATATGCATTTCTGTGTCTTACTGTGTGTTTCTCTGTGTTTCAGTGTGTTTATGTGTATTTCTGTGTGTTTCTGTGTGTTCTTATGCATTTCTGTGTCTTACTGTGTGTTTCTGTATGTTTCTGTGTCTTACGGTGTGTTTCTCTGTGTTTCCGTGTCTTAAGGTGTGTTTATGTCTGTTTCAGTGTCTTACTGTGTGTTTCTGTGTGTTTCTGTGTGTCTCTGTGTATTTCTGTGTGTTTATATGTGTTTATGTGTGTTAATGTGTGTTTCTGTGTCTTACTGTGTGTTTCTGTGTGTTTCTCTGTGTTTCCGTGTCTTAAGGTGTGTTTATGTCTGTATCAGTGTCTTACTGTGTGTTTCTGTGTGTCTCTGTGTATTACGGTGTCTTTCTGTGTGTCTCTGTGTATTACCGTGTGTTTCTGTGTGTTTCTCTGTGTTTCTGCGTGTTTCCGTGTCTTAAGGTGTGTTTATGTGTGTCTTACTGTGTGTTTATGTGTGTTTCCGTGTATTTCTGTGTGTTTATGTGTCTTACTGTGTGTTTCTATGTGTTTCTGTGTCTTACTGTGTGTTTATATGTGTTAATGTGTGTTTATGTGTGTTTCCGTGTATTTCTGTGTGTTTATGTGTCTTACTGTGTGTTTATATGTGTTTATGTGTGTTAATGTGTGTTTCTATGTGTTTCTGTGTCTTACTGTGTGTTTATATGTGTTTATGTGTGTTAATGTGTGTTTCTGTGTCTTACCGTGTGTTTCTGTGTGTTTCTCTGTGTTTCTGCGTGTTTCCGTGTCTTAAGGTGTGTTTATGTCTGTTTCAGTGTCTTATTGTGTGTTTCTGTGTGTTTCTGTGTGTCTCTGTGTATTACGGTGTGTTTCTGTGTGTCTCTGTGTATTACCGTGTGTTTCTGTGTGTTTCTCTGTGTTTCTGCGTGTTTCCGTGTCTTAAGGTGTGTTTATGTGTGTCTTACTGTGTGTTTATGTGTGTTTCCGTGTATTTCTGTGGTTTATGTGTGTTTATGTGTTTCTGTGTGTTTATATGTGTTTTTGTGTATTTCTGTATGTTTCAGTATGTTTTTGTGTGTTTCTATGTGTTTCTGTGTGTGTTTCTGTGTGTCTCTGTGTATTACGGTGTGTTTCTGTGTGTTTATACGTATTTCTGTGTGTTTATGTGTGTTTCTCTGTGTTTCCGTGTCTTAAGGTGTGTTTATGTCTGTTTCAGTGTCTTACTGTGTGTTTCTATGTGTTTCTGTTTGTTTATATGTGTTTATGTGTCTTACTGTGTGTTTATGTGTATTTCTGTGTGTTTCTGTGTGTTAATGTGTGTTTTTGTGTGTTTCTGTGTGTCTTTGTGTATTACGGTGTGTTTCTGTGTGTCTCTGTGTATTACGGTGTATTTCTGTGTGTTTATGTGTCTTACTGTGTGTTTATATGTGTTTATGTGTGTTAATGTGTGTTTCTATGTGTTTCTGTGTCTTACTGTGTGTTTATATGTGTTTATGTGTGTTAATGTGTGTTTCTGTGTGTTTCAGTGTATTTCTGTGTGTTTATATGTGTTTATGTGTGTTAATGTGTGTTTCTGTGTCTTACCGTGTGTTTCTGTGTGTTTCTCTGTGTTTCTGCGTGTTTCCGTGTCTTAAGGTGTGTTTATGTCTGTTTCAGTGTCTTATTGTGTGTTTCTGTGTGTTTCTGTGTGTCTCTGTGTATTACGGTGTGTTTCTGTGTGTCTCTGTGTATTACCGTGTGTTTCTGTGTGTTTCTCTGTGTTTCTGCGTGTTTCCGTGTCTTAAGGTGTGTTTATGTGTGTCTTACTGTGTGTTTATGTGTGTTTCCGTGTATTTCTGTGGTTTATGTGTGTTTATGTGTTTCTGTGTGTTTATATGTGTTTTTGTGTATTTCTGTATGTTTCAGTATGTTTTTGTGTGTTTCTGTGTGTGTTTCTCTGTTTTACTGTGCCTTACTGTGTGTTTCTGTGTATTTCTGTGTGTTTCTGTGTGTTAATGTGTGTTTTTGTGTGTTTCTGTGTGTCTTTGTGTATTACGGTGTGTTTCTGTGTGTCTCTGTGTATTACGGTGTGTTTCTGTGTGTTTCTCTGTGTTTCTGCGTGTTTCCGTGTCTTAAGGTATGTTTATATGTGTTTCTATGTGTTTCCGTGTCTTAAGGTGTGTTTATGTGTGTCTTACTGTGTGTTTATGTGTGTTTCCGTGTATTTCTGTGGTTTATGTGTGTTTATGTGTTTCTGTGTGTTTATATGTGTTTTTGTGTATTTCTGTATGTTTCAGTATGTTTTTGTGTGTTTCTATGTGTTTCTGTGTGTGTTTCTGTGTGTCTCTGTGTATTACGGTGTGTTTCTGTGTGTTTATACGTATTTCTGTGTGTTTATGTGTGTTTCTGTGTTTTACTGTGTCTTACTGTGTGTTTCTGTGTGTTTCTCTGTGTTTCCGTGTCTTAAGGTGTGTTTATGTCTGTTTCAGTGTCTTACTGTGTATTTCTGTGTGTTTCTGTGTGTTAATGTGTGTTTTTGTGTGTTTCTGTGTGTCTCTGTGTATTACGGTGTGTTTCTGTGTGTCTCTGTGTATTACGGTGTGTTTCTGTGTGTTTCTCTGTGTTTCTGCGTGTTTCCGTGTCTTAAGGTGTGTTTATATGTGTTTCTATGTGTTTCCGTGTCTTAAGGTGTGTTTATGTGTGTCTTACTGTGTGTTTATGTGTATTTCCATGTATTTCTGTGGTTTATGTGTGTTTATGTGTTTCTGTGTGTCTCTGTGTATTACGGTGTGTTTCCGTGTCTTAAGGTGTGTTTATTTGTGTTTCTGTGTGTTTCCGTGTCTTACTGTGTGTCTCGGTGTATTACGGAGTGTTTCCGTGTGTTTCTGTGTGTTTCTATGTCTTACTGTGTGTCTCGGTGTATTACGGAGTGTTTCCGTGTGTTTCTGTGTGTTTCTATGTCTTACTGTGTGTCTCGGTGTATTACGGTGTGTTCCTGTGTGTCTCTGTGTATTACGGTGTGTTTCCGTGTCTTAAGGTGTGTTTATTTGTGTTTCTGTGTGTTTCCGTGTCTTACTGTGTGTCTCGGTGTATTACGGTGTGTTCCTGTGTGTCTCTGTGTATTACGGTGTGTTTCTCGTGCCTTAAGGTGTGTTTCTGTGTGTTTCTGTCTTACTGTGTGTTTATGTGTATTTCTGTGTGTTTCTGTGTGTTTGTGTGTGTTAATGTGTGTTTCTGTGTCTTACTGTGTGTTTTTGTGTGTTTCTGTGTCTCTGTGTATTACGGTGTGTTTCTCTGTGTTTCTGCGTGTTTCCGTGTGTTAATGTGTGTTTATGTGTATTAATGTGTGTTTCAGTGTGTTTTTATGTATTTTCTGTGTGTTTCTGTCTTACTGTGTGTTTATGTGTATTTCTGTGTGTTTCTGTGTGTTTGTGTGTGTTAATGTGTGTTTCTGTGTCTTACTGTGTGTTTTTGTGTGTTTCTGTGTCTCTGTGTATTACGGTGTGTTTCTCTGTGTTTCTGCGTGTTTCCGTGTGTTAATGTGTGTTTATGTGTATTAATGTGTGTTTCAGTGTGTTTTTATGTATTTCTGTGTGTTTATGTGTGTTTCTGTGTCTTACGGTGTGTTTATGCGTGTTTGTGTGTGTTTCTGTGTCAATTCAATTCAATTCAATTCAATTCAATTCAAATTAATTTATTGGCATTGAATATCAGAAATAACAATATTGCCAAGGAAGAACACATACATTGAGTAAAGTAAAATATACACTGAAAAATGAAAACAGGAGCAAAGCAAACAACATAAAAAAATACAACATGAAAAAAACATTAAGTAGAGGACGTCAGCCTGTGTCTGCCTGCCTCTGCCTGTCTGCGTCTGCCTCTTTCAGCCTGCCTGCATGTCTGTCTGTCTGTCTGCGTCTGTCAGCCTGCCTCCCTGCCTGAATTGTCAGCCTGTCTGTCTGTAAGCGTCTGTTAGCCTGCCTGCCTGCCTGTTTGCGTCTGTCTGTCTGCCTGCCTGCCTGTCTGTCTGTCAGCCTGTCTGTCTGCCTCCCTGTCTGTCAGCCTGCCTGTCTGTCTGTCTGCGTCTGTCAGCCTGCCTCCCTGCCTGAATTGTCAGCCTGTCTGTCTGTAAGCGTCTGTTAGCCTGCCTGCCTGCCTGTTTGCGTCTGTCTGTCTGCCTGCCTGCCTGTCTGTCTGTCAGCCTGTCTGTCTGCCTCCCTGTCTGTCAGCCTGCCTGTCTGTCTGTCTGCGTCTGTCAGCCTGCCTCCCTGCCTGAATTGTCAGCCTGTCTGTCTGTAAGCGTCTGTTAGCCTGCCTGCCTGTCTGTCTGCGCGTGTCTGTCTGCCTGTCTGTCAGCCAGTCTGTCTGTCTGTCTGTCTGTCTGTCTGTCTGTCTGTCTGTCTGTCTGTCTGTCTGTCTGTTTGTCTGTCTGTCAGCCAGTCTGTCTGTCTGTCTGTCTGTCAGCCAGTCTGTCTGTCTGTCTGCCTCTCTGCGTCTGTCAGCCTGCCTGTCTGTCAGCCAGTCTGCCTGCCTCTGCCTGTCTGCGTCTGCCTCTTTCAGCCTGCCTGCCTGTCTGCGTCTGTCAGCCTGCCTCCCTCTCTGTCTGCGTTGTCAGCCTGTCTGTCTGTCTGTCTGCCTCCCTGTCTGTCAGCCTGCCTGTCTGTCTGTCTGCGTCTGTCAGCCTGCATCCCTGTCTGTCTGCGTTGTCAGCCTGCCTGTCTGTCTGTCTGCGTCCGTCAGCCTGCCTGTCTGTCTGTCTGTCTGCGTCCGTCAGCCTGCCTCCCTGTCTGTCTGCGTTGTCAGCCTGCCTGTCTGTCTGCCTCCCTGTCTGTCAGCCTGCCTGTCTGTCTGTCTGCGTCTGTCAGCCTGCCTCCATGCCTGAATTGTCAGCCTGTCTGTCAGCCTGTCTATCTGTCTGCCTGCCTTTGTCTGTCCCTGCCTGTGTCTGTCTGTCTGTGTGTTGGTATGTTACCATTGACAGGAATGTTCCTTTAAATTAGGTATAGGATGTTGGGGTCTAATTTACCAATATTTAAAGACACCACCCACGGAGCCCAGTGCTCAGGCTTCGGCAAGAAGTCGCTCTCTTCCATTGAGTGTGCTGACATCATTGGTCGACACCAGCATCTCCACATCTTGACTTTGCCGTTCACACACTCGCTTTGCCTGGTAACCTAGCAACAATTACAAAGTTAATCTATGTTAGAGCAGTGAAAACAGCCACATTACTGTCACACACTACACTACTACTGTCTGTCTGTCTGTCTGCCTGTCAGCCAGTCTGTCTGTCTGTCTGTCTGTCTGTCTGTCAGCCAGTCTGTCTGTCTGCCTCTCTGCGTCTGCCTGTCTGTCTGCCTCTCTGCGTCTGCCTGTCTGTCTGCATGTCTGTCTGTCTGCGTCTGTCAGCCTGCCTGCCTGTCTGTCTGTCTGTCAGCCAGTCTGTCTGTCTGTCTGTCTGTCTGTCTGTCTGTCTGTCTGTCTGTCTGTCTGTCTGCGTCTGTCAGCCTGCCTGCCTGCCTGTCTGTCTGTCTGTCAGCCTGCCTTTGTCTGTCCCTGCCTGTGTCTGTCTGTCTGTGTGTTGGTATGTTACCATTGACAGGAATGTTCCTTTAAATTAGGTATAGGATGTTGGGGTCTAATTTACCAATATTTAAAGACACCACCCACGGAGCCCAGTGCTCAGGCTTCGGCAAGAAGTCGCTCTCTTCCATTGAGTGTGCTGACATCATTGGTCGACACCAGCATCTCCACATCTTGACTTTGCCGTTCACACACTCGCTTTGCCTGGTAACCTAGCAACAATTACAAAGTTAATCTATGTTAGAGCAGTGAAAACAGCCACATTACTGTCACACACTACACTACTACTGTCTGTCTGTCTGTCTGTCTGTCAGCCAGTCTGTCTGTCTGTCTGTCTGTCTGTCTGTCAGCCAGTCTGTCTGTCTGCCTCTCTGCGTCTGCCTGTCTGTCTGCCTCTCTGCGTCTGCCTGTCTGTCTGCATGTCTGTCTGTCTGCGTCTGTCAGCCTGCCTGCCTGTCTGTCTGTCTGTCAGCCAGTCTGTCTGTCTGTCTGTCTGTCTGTCTGTCTGTCTGTCTGTCTGTCTGCGTCTGTCAGCCTGCCTGCCTGCCTGTCTGTCTGTCTGTCAGCCAGTCTGTCTGTCTGTCTGTCTGTCTGCGTCTGTCAGCCTGCCTGCCTGTCTGCGTCTGTCAGCCTGCCTGTCAGCCTGCCTGCCTGTCTGTCTGCCTCTCTGCGTCTGCCTGTCTGTCTGCATGTCTGTCTGTCTGCGTCTGTCAGCCTGCCTGCATGCCTGTCTCCCTGTCTGTCAGCCTGTCTGTCTGTCTGTCTGTCAGCCAGCCTGTCTGTCTGTCTGTCTGTCTGTCTGTCTGTCTGTCTGTCTGTCTGTCTGCCTGTCTGCGTCTGCCTGTCTGTCTGCCTGCCTCCCTGTCTGTCTGTCTGCATTGTCAGCCTGTCTGTCTGTAAGCGTCTGTTAGCCTGCCTGCCTGCCTGTCTGCTTCTGTCTGCCTGTCTGTCAGCCAGTTTGTCTGTCTGTCTGTCTGTCTGCGTCTGTCAGCCTGCCTGTCTGTCTGTCTGTCAGCCAGTCTGTCTGTAAGCGTCTGTCAGACTGCCTGCATGCCTGTCTCCCTGTCTGCGTCTGCCAGCCTGTCTGTCTATCAGCCAGTCTGCCTGTCTGTCTGCGTCTGTTAGCCTGCCTGTCTGTCTGCGTGCCTGCCTGTCTGCGTCTGTCAGCCTGTCTGTCTGCCTGTCTGCCTGTCTGTCTGTCTGTCTGTCTGTCTGTCTGTCTGTCTCCCTGTCTGCGTCTGCCAGCCTGCCTGTCTGTCTGTCTGTCTGTTTTTCTGCGTCTGTCAGCCTGCCTGTCAGCCTGCCTGCCTGTCTGTCTGCCTCTCTGCGTCTGCCTGTCTGTCTGCGTCTGTCAGCCTGCCTGCATGCCTGTCTCCCTGTCTGTCAGCCAGCCTGTCTGTCTGTCAGCCAGTCTGTCTGTCTGTCTGTCTGTCTGCCTGTCTGCGTCTGCCTGTCTGTCTGCGTCTGTCAGCCTGCGTCTGTCAGCCTGCCTCCCTGTCTGTCTGCATTGTCAGCCTGTCTGTCTGTAAGCGTCTGTTAGCCTGCCTGCCTGCCTGTCTGCGTCTGTCTGCCTGTCTGTCAGCCAGTTTGTCTGTCTGTCTGTCTGTCTGCGTCTGTCAGCCTGCCTGTCTGTCTGCCTGTCAGCCAGTCTGTCTGTAAGCGTCTGTCAGACTGCCTGCATGCCTGTCTCCCTGTCTGCGTCTGCCAGCCTGTCTGTCTATCAGCCAGTCTGCCTGTCTGTCTGCGTCTGTCAGCCTGTCTGTCTGCCTGTCTGTCTGTCTGTCTGTCTGTCTGTCTCCCTGTCTCCCTGTCTGCGTCTGCCAGCCTGCCTGTCTGTCTGTCAGCCAGTCTGCCTGTCTGTCTGCGTCTGTTAGCCTGTCTGCCTGTTTGCGTCTGTCTGTCTGCCTGCCTGCCTGTCTGTCTGTCAGCCTGTCTGTCTGTCTGTCTGCGTCTGTCAGCCTGCCTCCCTGCCTGAATTGTCAGCCTGTCTGTCTGTCTGTCTGTCTGTCTGTCTGTCTGTCTGTCTGTCTGTCTGTCTGTCTGTCTGCCTGTCTGCGTCTGCCTGTCTGTCTGCCTGCCTCCCTGTCTGTCTGTCTGCATTGTCAGCCTGTCTGTCTGTAAGCGTCTGTTAGCCTGCCTGCCTGCCTGTCTGCTTCTGTCTGCCTGTCTGTCAGCCAGTTTGTCTGTCTGTCTGTCTGTCTGCGTCTGTCAGCCTGCCTGTCTGTCTGTCTGTCAGCCAGTCTGTCTGTAAGCGTCTGTCAGACTGCCTGCATGCCTGTCTCCCTGTCTGCGTCTGCCAGCCTGTCTGTCTATCAGCCAGTCTGCCTGTCTGTCTGCGTCTGTTAGCCTGCCTGTCTGTCTGCGTGCCTGCCTGTCTGCGTCTGTCAGCCTGTCTGTCTGCCTGTCTGCCTGTCTGTCTGTCTGTCTGTCTGTCTGTCTGTCTGTCTGTCTCCCTGTCTGCGTCTGCCAGCCTGCCTGTCTGTCTGTCTGTCTGTTTTTCTGCGTCTGTCAGCCTGCCTGTCAGCCTGCCTGCCTGTCTGTCTGCCTCTCTGCGTCTGCCTGTCTGTCTGCGTCTGTCAGCCTGCCTGCATGCCTGTCTCCCTGTCTGTCAGCCAGCCTGTCTGTCTGTCAGCCAGTCTGTCTGTCTGTCTGTCTGTCTGCCTGTCTGCGTCTGCCTGTCTGTCTGCGTCTGTCAGCCTGCGTCTGTCAGCCTGCCTCCCTGTCTGTCTGCATTGTCAGCCTGTCTGTCTGTAAGCGTCTGTTAGCCTGCCTGCCTGCCTGTCTGCGTCTGTCTGCCTGTCTGTCAGCCAGTTTGTCTGTCTGTCTGTCTGTCTGCGTCTGTCAGCCTGCCTGTCTGTCTGCCTGTCAGCCAGTCTGTCTGTAAGCGTCTGTCAGACTGCCTGCATGCCTGTCTCCCTGTCTGCGTCTGCCAGCCTGTCTGTCTATCAGCCAGTCTGCCTGTCTGTCTGCGTCTGTCAGCCTGTCTGTCTGCCTGTCTGTCTGTCTGTCTGTCTGTCTGTCTCCCTGTCTCCCTGTCTGCGTCTGCCAGCCTGCCTGTCTGTCTGTCAGCCAGTCTGCCTGTCTGTCTGCGTCTGTTAGCCTGTCTGCCTGTTTGCGTCTGTCTGTCTGCCTGCCTGCCTGTCTGTCTGTCAGCCTGTCTGTCTGTCTGTCTGCGTCTGTCAGCCTGCCTCCCTGCCTGAATTGTCAGCCTGTCTGTCTGTAAGCGTCTGTTAGCCTGCCTGCCTGTCTGTCTGCGCGTGTCTGTCTGCCTGTCTGTCAGCCAGTCTGTCTGTCTGTCTGTCTGTCTGTCTGTCTGTCTGTCTGTTTGTCTGTCTGTCAGCCAGTCTGTCTGTCTGTCAGCCAGTCTGTCTGTCTGTCTGTCTGTCTGCCTCTCTGCGTCTGTCAGCCTGCCTGTCTGTCAGCCAGTCTGTCAGCCAGTCTGCCTGCCTCTGCCTGTCTGCGTCTGCCTCTTTCAGCCTGCCTGCCTGTCTGCGTCTGTCAGCCTGCCTCCCTCTCTGTCTGCGTTGTCAGCCTGTCTGTCTGTCTGTCTGCCTCCCTGTCTGTCAGCCTGCCTGTCTGTCTGTCTGCGTCTGTCAGCCTGCATCCCTGTCTGTCTGCGTTGTCAGCCTGCCTGTCTGTCTGTCTGCGTCCGTCAGCCTGCCTGTCTGTCTGTCTGTCTGCGTCCGTCAGCCTGCCTCCCTGTCTGTCTGCGTTGTCAGCCTGCCTGTCTGTCTGCCTCCCTGTCTGTCAGCCTGCCTGTCTGTCTGTCTGCGTCTGTCAGCCTGCCTCCATGCCTGAATTGTCAGCCTGTCTGTCAGCCTGTCTATCTGTCTGCCTGCCTTTGTCTGTCCCTGCCTGTGTCTGTCTGTCTGTGTGTTGGTATGTTACCATTGACAGGAATGTTCCTTTAAATTAGGTATAGGATGTTGGGGTCTAATTTACCAATATTTAAAGACACCACCCACGGAGCCTGTCAGCCTGCCTGCCTGTCTGTCTGCCTCTCTGCGTCTGCCTGTCTGTCTGCATGTCTGTCTGTCTGCGTCTGTCAGCCTGCCTGCATGCCTGTCTCCCTGTCTGTCAGCCTGTCTGTCTGTCTGTCTGTCAGCCAGCCTGTCTGTCTGTCTGTCTGTCTGTCTGTCTGTCTGTCTGTCTGTCTGTCTGTCTGTCTGTCTGCCTGTCTGCGTCTGCCTGTCTGTCTGCCTGCCTCCCTGTCTGTCTGCATTGTCAGCCTGTCTGTCTGTAAGCGTCTGTTAGCCTGCCTGCCTGCCTGTCTGCTTCTGTCTGCCTGTCTGTCAGCCAGTTTGTCTGTCTGTCTGTCTGTCTGCGTCTGTCAGCCTGCCTGTCTGTCTGTCTGTCAGCCAGTCTGTCTGTAAGCGTCTGTCAGACTGCCTGCATGCCTGTCTCCCTGTCTGCGTCTGCCAGCCTGTCTGTCTATCAGCCAGTCTGCCTGTCTGTCTGCGTCTGTTAGCCTGCCTGTCTGTCTGCGTGCCTGCCTGTCTGCGTCTGTCAGCCTGTCTGTCTGCCTGTCTGCCTGTCTGTCTGTCTGTCTGTCTGTCTGTCTGTCTCCCTGTCTGCGTCTGCCAGCCTGCCTGTCTGTCTGTCTGTCTGTTTTTCTGCGTCTGTCAGCCTGCCTGCCTGTCTGCGTCTGTCAGCCTGCCTGTCAGCCTGCCTGCCTGTCTGTCTGCCTCTCTGCGTCTGCCTGTCTGTCTGCGTCTGTCAGCCTGCCTGCGTCTGCCTGTCTGTCTGCGTCTGTCAGCCTGCCTCCCTGTCTGTCTGCATTGTCAGCCTGTCTGTCTGTAAGCGTCTGTTAGCCTGCCTGCCTGCCTGTCTGCGTCTGTCTGCCTGTCTGTCAGCCAGTTTGTCTGTCTGTCTGTCTGTCTGCGTCTGTCAGCCTGCCTGTCTGTCTGCCTGTCAGCCAGTCTGTCTGTAAGCGTCTGTCAGACTGCCTGCATGCCTGTCTCCCTGTCTGCGTCTGCCAGCCTGTCTGTCTATCAGCCAGTCTGCCTGTCTGTCTGCGTCTGTCAGCCTGTCTGTCTGCCTGTCTGTCTGTCTGTCTGTCTGTCTGTCTCCCTGTCTCCCTGTCTGCGTCTGCCAGCCTGCCTGTCTGTCTGTCTGTCAGCCAGTCTGCCTGTCTGTCTGCGTCTGTTAGCCTGTCTGCCTGTTTGCGTCTGTCTGTCTGCCTGCCTGCCTGTCTGTCTGTCAGCCTGTCTGTCTGTCTGTCTGCGTCTGTCAGCCTGCCTCCCTGCCTGAATTGTCAGCCTGTCTGTCTGTAAGCGTCTGTTAGCCTGCCTGCCTGTCTGTCTGCGCGTGTCTGTCTGCCTGTCTGTCAGCCAGTCTGTCTGTCTGTCTGTCTGTCTGTCTGTCTGTCTGTTTGTCTGTCTGTCAGCCAGTCTGTCTGTCTGTCTGTCTGTCAGCCAGTCTGTCTGTCTGTCTGTCTGTCTGCCTCTCTGCGTCTGTCAGCCTGCCTGTCTGTCAGCCAGTCTGTCAGCCAGTCTGCCTGCCTCTGCCTGTCTGCGTCTGCCTCTTTCAGCCTGCCTGCCTGTCTGCGTCTGTCAGCCTGCCTCCCTCTCTGTCTGCGTTGTCAGCCTGTCTGTCTGTCTGTCTGCCTCCCTGTCTGTCAGCCTGCCTGTCTGTCTGTCTGCGTCTGTCAGCCTGCATCCCTGTCTGTCTGCGTTGTCAGCCTGCCTGTCTGTCTGTCTGCGTCCGTCAGCCTGCCTGTCTGTCTGTCTGTCTGCGTCCGTCAGCCTGCCTCCCTGTCTGTCTGCGTTGTCAGCCTGCCTGTCTGTCTGCCTCCCTGTCTGTCAGCCTGCCTGTCTGTCTGTCTGCGTCTGTCAGCCTGCCTCCATGCCTGAATTGTCAGCCTGTCTGTCAGCCTGTCTATCTGTCTGCCTGCCTTTGTCTGTCCCTGCCTGTGTCTGTCTGTCTGTGTGTTGGTATGTTACCATTGACAGGAATGTTCCTTTAAATTAGGTATAGGATGTTGGGGTCTAATTTACCAATATTTAAAGACACCACCCACGGAGCCCAGTGCTCAGGCTTCGGCAAGAAGTCGCTCTCTTCCATTGAGTGTGCTGACATCATTGGTCGACACCAGCATCTCCACATCTTGACTTTGCCGTTCACACACTCGCTTTGCCTGGTAACCTAGCAACAATTACAAAGTTAATCTATGTTAGAGCAGTGAAAACAGCCACATTACTGTCACACACTACACTACTACTGTCTGTCTGTCTGTCTGCCTGTCAGCCAGTCTGTCTGTCTGTCTGTCTGTCTGTCTGTCAGCCAGTCTGTCTGTCTGCCTCTCTGCGTCTGCCTGTCTGTCTGCCTCTCTGCGTCTGCCTGTCTGTCTGCATGTCTGTCTGTCTGCGTCTGTCAGCCTGCCTGCCTGTCTGTCTGTCTGTCAGCCAGTCTGTCTGTCTGTCTGTCTGTCTGTCTGTCTGTCTGTCTGTCTGTCTGTCTGTCTGTCTGCGTCTGTCAGCCTGCCTGCCTGCCTGTCTGTCTGTCTGTCAGCCTGCCTTTGTCTGTCCCTGCCTGTGTCTGTCTGTCTGTGTGTTGGTATGTTACCATTGACAGGAATGTTCCTTTAAATTAGGTATAGGATGTTGGGGTCTAATTTACCAATATTTAAAGACACCACCCACGGAGCCCAGTGCTCAGGCTTCGGCAAGAAGTCGCTCTCTTCCATTGAGTGTGCTGACATCATTGGTCGACACCAGCATCTCCACATCTTGACTTTGCCGTTCACACACTCGCTTTGCCTGGTAACCTAGCAACAATTACAAAGTTAATCTATGTTAGAGCAGTGAAAACAGCCACATTACTGTCACACACTACACTACTACTGTCTGTCTGTCTGTCTGTCTGTCAGCCAGTCTGTCTGTCTGTCTGTCTGTCTGTCTGTCAGCCAGTCTGTCTGTCTGCCTCTCTGCGTCTGCCTGTCTGTCTGCCTCTCTGCGTCTGCCTGTCTGTCTGCATGTCTGTCTGTCTGCGTCTGTCAGCCTGCCTGCCTGTCTGTCTGCCTGTCTGTCTGTCAGCCAGTCTGTCTGTCTGTCTGTCTGTCTGTCTGTCTGTCTGTCTGTCTGTCTGTCTGTCTGCGTCTGTCAGCCTGCCTGCCTGCCTGTCTGTCTGTCTGTCAGCCAGTCTGTCTGTCTGTCTGTCTGTCTGCGTCTGTCAGCCTGCCTGCCTGTCTGCGTCTGTCAGCCTGCCTGTCAGCCTGCCTGCCTGTCTGTCTGCCTCTCTGCGTCTGCCTGTCTGTCTGCATGTCTGTCTGTCTGCGTCTGTCAGCCTGCCTGCATGCCTGTCTCCCTGTCTGTCAGCCTGTCTGTCTGTCTGTCTGTCAGCCAGCCTGTCTGTCTGTCTGTCTGTCTGTCTGTCTGTCTGTCTGTCTGTCTGTCTGCCTGTCTGCGTCTGCCTGTCTGTCTGCCTGCCTCCCTGTCTGTCTGCATTGTCAGCCTGTCTGTCTGTAAGCGTCTGTTAGCCTGCCTGCCTGCCTGTCTGCTTCTGTCTGCCTGTCTGTCAGCCAGTTTGTCTGTCTGTCTGTCTGTCTGCGTCTGTCAGCCTGCCTGTCTGTCTGTCTGTCAGCCAGTCTGTCTGTAAGCGTCTGTCAGACTGCCTGCATGCCTGTCTCCCTGTCTGCGTCTGCCAGCCTGTCTGTCTATCAGCCAGTCTGCCTGTCTGTCTGCGTCTGTTAGCCTGCCTGTCTGTCTGCGTGCCTGCCTGTCTGCGTCTGTCAGCCTGTCTGTCTGCCTGTCTGCCTGTCTGTCTGTCTGTCTGTCTGTCTGTCTGTCTGTCTCCCTGTCTGCGTCTGCCAGCCTGCCTGTCTGTCTGTCTGTCTGTTTTTCTGCGTCTGTCAGCCTGCCTGCCTGTCTGCGTCTGTCAGCCTGCCTGTCAGCCTGCCTGCCTGTCTGTCTGCCTCTCTGCGTCTGCCTGTCTGTCTGCGTCTGTCAGCCTGCCTGCATGCCTGTCTCCCTGTCTGTCAGCCAGCCTGTCTGTCTGTCAGCCAGTCTGTCTGTCTGTCTGTCTGTCTGTCTGTCTGCCTGTCTGCGTCTGCCTGTCTGTCTGCGTCTGTCAGCCTGCCTCCCTGTCTGTCTGCATTGTCAGCCTGTCTGTCTGTAAGCGTCTGTTAGCCTGCCTGCCTGCCTGTCTGCGTCTGTCTGCCTGTCTGTCAGCCAGTTTGTCTGTCTGTCTGTCTGTCTGCGTCTGTCAGCCTGCCTGTCTGTCTGCCTGTCAGCCAGTCTGTCTGTAAGCGTCTGTCAGACTGCCTGCATGCCTGTCTCCCTGTCTGCGTCTGCCAGCCTGTCTGTCTATCAGCCAGTCTGCCTGTCTGTCTGCGTCTGTTAGCCTGCCTGTCTGTCTGCGTGCCTGCCTGTCTGCGTCTGTCAGCCTGTCTGTCTGCCTGTCTGTCTGTCTGTCTGTCTGTCTGTCTCCCTGTCTCCCTGTCTGCGTCTGCCAGCCTGCCTGTCTGTCTGTCAGCCAGTCTGCCTGTCTGTCTGCGTCTGTTAGCCTGTCTGCCTGTTTGCGTCTGTCTGTCTGCCTGCCTGCCTGTCTGTCTGTCAGCCTGTCTGTCTGCCTCCCTGTCTGTCAGCCTGCCTGTCTGTCTGTCTGCGTCTGTCAGCCTGCCTCCCTGCCTGAATTGTCAGCCTGTCTGTCTGTAAGCGTCTGTTAGCCTGTCTGCGTCTGTCTGCCTGCCTGTCTGTCTGCCTGTCTATCTGTCTGTCTGTCAGCCAGTCTGTCTGTCTGTCTGTCTGTCAGCCAGTCTGTCTGTCTGTCTGTCTGTCTGTCTGTCTGTCAGCCAGTCTGTCTGTCTGTCTGTTTGTCTGTCAGCCAGTCTGTCTGTCTGTCTGTCTGTCTGTCTGCCTCTCTGCGTCTGTCTGTCTGTCTGTCTGTCTCTTTCTGTCTGTCTGTCTGTCTGCCTCTCTGCGTCTGCCTGTCTGTCTGCATGTCTGTCTGTCTGCGTCTGTCAGCCTGCCTGCCTGTCTGTCTGTCTGTCAGCCAGTCTGTCAGCCTGCCTGCCTGTCTGCGTCTGTCAGCCTGCCTGTCAGCCTGCCTGCCTGTCTGTCTGCCTCTCTGCGTCTGCCTGTCTGTCTGCATGTCTGTCTGTCTGCGTCTGTCAGCCTGCCTGCATGCCTGTCTCCCTGTCTGCCAGCCTGCCTGTCTGTCTGTCTGTCTGCGTCTGTCAGCCTGTCTGTCTGTCTGTCTGTCTGTCAGCCAGCCTGTCTGTCAGCCAGTCTGTCTGTCTGTCTGTCTGTCTGTCTGTCTGTCTGTCTGCCTGTCTGCGTCTGCCTGTCTGTCTGCGTCTGTCAGCCTGCCTCCCTGTCTGTCTGCATTGTCAGCCTGTCTGTCTGTAAGCGTCTGTTAGCCTGCCTGCCTGTCTGCGTCTGTCTGCCTGCCTGTCTGTCTGCCTGTCTGTCAGCCAGTCTGTCTGTCTGTCTGTCTGTCTGTCTGTCTGCGTCTGTCAGCCTGCCTGTCTGTCTGTCTGTCAGCCAGTCTGTCTGTAAGCGTCTGTCAGACTGCCTGCATGCCTGTCTCCCTGTCTGCGTCTGCCAGCCTGTCTGTCTATCAGCCAGTCTGCCTGTCTGTCTGCGTCTGTTAGCCTGCCTGTCTGTCTGCGTGCCTGCCTGTCTGCGTCTGTCAGCCTGTCTGTCTGTCTGTCTGTCAGCCTGCCTGCCTGTCTGTCTGTCTGTCAGCCAGTCTGTCAGCCTGCCTGCCTGTCTGCGTCTGTCAGCCTGCCTGTCAGCCTGCCTGCCTGTCTGTCTGCCTCTGCGTCTGCCTGTCTGTCTGCATGTCTGTCTGTCTGCGTCTGTCAGCCTGCCTGCATGCCTGTCTCCCTGTCTGCCAGCCTGCCTGTCTGTCTGTCTGTCTGCGTCTGTCAGCCTGTCTGTCTGTCTGTCTGTCTGTCAGCCAGCCTGTCTGTCAGCCAGTCTGTCTGTCTGTCTGTCTGTCTGTCTTTCTGCGTCTGTCAGCCTGCCTGCCTGTCTGCGTCTGTCAGCCTGCCTGTCAGCCTGCCTGCCTGCCTCTCTGCGTCTGTCAGCCTGCCTGTCAGCCTGCCTGCCTGCCTCTCTGCGTCTGCCTGTCTGTCTGCATGTCTGTCTGTCTGCGTCTGTCAGCCTGCCTGCATGCCTGTCTCCCTGTCTGCCAGCCTGCCTGTCTGTCTGTCTGTCTGCGTCTGTCAGCCTGTCTGTCTGTCTGTCTGTCAGCCAGCCTGTATGTCAGCCAGTCTGTCTGTCTGTCTGTCTGTCTGTCTGCCTGTCTGCGTCTGCCTGTCTGTCTGCGTCTGTCAGCCTGCCTCCCTGTCTGTCTGCATTGTCAGCCTGTCTGTCTGTAAGCGTCTGTTAGCCTGCCTGCCTGCCTGTCTGCGTCTGTCTGCCTGCCTGTCTGTCTGCCTGCCTGTCTGTCTGCCTGTCTGTCAGCCAGTCTGTCTGTCTGTCTGTCTGTCTGTCTGTCTGTCTGCGTCTGTCAGCCTGCCTGTCTGTCTGTCTGTCAGCCAGTCTGTCTGTAAGCGTCTGTCAGACTGCCTGCATGCCTGTCTCCCTGTCTGCGTCTGCCAGCCTGTCTGTCTATCAGCCAGTCTGCCTGTCTGTCTGCGTCTGTTAGCCTGCCTGTCTGTCTGCGTGCCTGCCTGTCTGCGTCTGCCAGCCTGCCTGTCTGTCTATCAGCCAGTCTGCCTGTCTGTCTGCCTGCTTGCCTGCCTGCGTCTGTCAGCCTGCCTGTCTGTCTGTCAGCCAGTCTGTCTGTCAGCCAGTCTGTCTGTCTGTCTGTCTGTCTGTCTGCCTGTCTGCGTCTTCCTGTCTGTCTGCGTCTGTCAGCCTGCCTCCCTGTCTGTCTGCATTGTCAGCCTGTCTGTCTGTAAGCGTCTGTTAGCCTGTCTGTCTGTCTGTCTGCGTCTGTCAGCCTGTCTGTCTGTCTGTCAGCCAGTCTGTCTGTCAGCCAGTCTGTCTGTCTGTCTGTCTGTCTGTCTGTCTGTCTGTCTGTCTGTCTGTCTGCCTGTCTGCGTCTTCCTGTCTGTCTGCGTCTGTCAGCCTGCCTCCCTGTCTGTCTGCATTGTCAGCCTGTCTGTCTGTAAGCGTCTGTTAGCCTGTCTGTCTGTCTGTCTGCGTCTGTCAGCCTGTCTGTCTGTCTGTCTGTCTGTCTGTCAGCCAGTCTGTCTGTCTGTCTGTCTGTCTGCCTGTCTGCGTCTGCCTGTCTGTCTGCGTCTGTCAGCCTGCCTCCCTGTCTGTCTGCATTGTCAGCCTGTCTGTCTGTAAGCGTCTGTTAGCCTGCCTGCCTGCCTGTCTGCGTCTGTCTGCCTGCCTGTCTGTCTGCCTGTCTGTCAGCCAGTCTGTCTGTCTGTCTGTCTGTCTGCGTCTGTCAGCCTGCCTGTCTGTCTGTCTGTCTGTCAGCCAGTCTGTCTGTAAGCGTCTGTCAGACTGCCTGCATGCCTGTCTCCCTGTCTGCGTCTGCCAGCCTGTCTGTCTATCAGCCAGTCTGCCTGTCTGTCTGCGTCTGTTAGCCTGCCTGTCTGTCTGCGTGCCTGCCTGTCTGCGTCTGTCAGCCTGTCTGTCTGTCTGTCTGTCTGTCTGTCTGTCTGTCTTTCTGCGTCTGTCAGCCTGTCTGTCTGCCTGTCTGTCAGCCAGTCGGTCTGCGTGTCTGTCAGCCAGTCTGTCAGCCAGTCTATCAGTCAGTCTGTCTGTCAGCCAGTCTATCAGTCTGTCTGTCTGCCTGCCTGCGTCTGCCTCTTTCAGCCTGCCTGCCTGTCTGCGTCCGTCAGCCTGCCTCCCTCTCTGTCTGCGTTGTCAGCCTGTCTCTCTGTCTGTCTGTCTGTCAGCCATCCTGTCTGTCAGCCAGTCTGTCTGTCTGTCTGTCTGTCTGTCTGTCTGCCAGTCTGTCTGTCTGTCTGTCTGTCTGTCAGCCAGTCTGTCTGTCTGTCTGCCTCTCTGCGTCTGCCTGTCTGTCTGCATGTCTGTCTGTCTGCGTCTGTCAGCCTGCCTGCCTGTCTGTCTGTCTGTCAGCCAGTCTGTCAGCCTGCCTGCCTGTCTGCGTCTGTCAGCCTGCCTGTCAGCCTGCCTGCCTGTCTGTCTGCCTCTGCGTCTGCCTGTCTGTCTGCATGTCTGTCTGTCTGCGTCTGTCAGCCTGCCTGCATGCCTGTCTCCCTGTCTGCCAGCCTGCCTGTCTGTCTGTCTGTCTGCGTCTGTCAGCCTGTCTGTCTGTCTGTCTGTCTGTCAGCCAGCCTGTCTGTCAGCCAGTCTGTCTGTCTGTCTGTCTGTCTGTCTTTCTGCGTCTGTCAGCCTGCCTGCCTGTCTGCGTCTGTCAGCCTGCCTGTCAGCCTGCCTGCCTGCCTCTCTGCGTCTGCCTGTCTGTCTGCATGTCTGTCTGTCTGCGTCTGTCAGCCTGCCTGCATGCCTGTCTCCCTGTCTGCCAGCCTGCCTGTCTGTCTGTCTGTCTGCGTCTGTCAGCCTGTCTGTCTGTCTGTCTGTCAGCCAGCCTGTATGTCAGCCAGTCTGTCTGTCTGTCTGTCTGTCTGTCTGCCTGTCTGCGTCTGCCTGTCTGTCTGCGTCTGTCAGCCTGCCTCCCTGTCTGTCTGCATTGTCAGCCTGTCTGTCTGTAAGCGTCTGTTAGCCTGCCTGCCTGCCTGTCTGCGTCTGTCTGCCTGCCTGTCTGTCTGCCTGCCTGTCTGTCTGCCTGTCTGTCAGCCAGTCTGTCTGTCTGTCTGTCTGTCTGTCTGTCTGTCTGCGTCTGTCAGCCTGCCTGTCTGTAAGCGTCTGTCAGACTGCCTGCATGCCTGTCTCCCTGTCTGCGTCTGCCAGCCTGTCTGTCTATCAGCCAGTCTGCCTGTCTGTCTGCGTCTGTTAGCCTGCCTGTCTGTCTGCGTGCCTGCCTGTCTGCGTCTGCCAGCCTGCCTGTCTGTCTATCAGCCAGTCTGCCTGTCTGTCTGCCTGCTTGCCTGCCTGCGTCTGTCAGCCTGTCTGTCTGCCTGTCTGTCTGTCTGTCTGCCTGCGTCTGTCAGCCTGCCTGTCTGTCTGTCAGCCAGTCTGTCTGTCAGCCAGTCTGTCTGTCTGTCTGTCTGTCTGTCTGTCTGTCTGTCTGCCTGTCTGCGTCTTCCTGTCTGTCTGCGTCTGTCAGCCTGCCTCCCTGTCTGTCTGCATTGTCAGCCTGTCTGTCTGTAAGCGTCTGTTAGCCTGTCTGTCTGTCTGTCTGCGTCTGTCAGCCTGTCTGTCTGTCTGTCTGTCTGTCTGTCTGTCTGTCTGTCTGTCTGTCTGTCTGCCAGCCAGCCAGCCTGTCTGTCTGTCTGTCTGTCTGTCTGTCTGTCTGTAAGCGTCTGTCAGACTGCCTGCATGCCTGTCTCACCGTCTGCCAACCTGCCTGTCTGTCTGTCTGTCTGCGTCTGTCAGCCTGTCTGTCTGTCTGTCTGTCTGTCTGTCAGCCAGCCAGTCTGTTTGTCTGCCTGTCTGCATCTGCCTGTCTGCGTCTGTCAGCCTGCCTCCCTGTCTGTCTGCATTGTCAGCCTGTCTGTCTGTAAGCGTCTGTTAGCCTGCCTGCCTGCCTGCCTGTCTGCGTCTGCCAGCCTGCCTGTCTGTCTATCAGCCAGTCTGCCTGTCTGTCTGCGTCTGTTAGCGTGCCTGTCTGTCTGCGTCTGTCTGCCTGCCTGCCTGCCTGCCTGCGTCTGTCAGCCTGTCTGTCTGCCTGTCTGTCTGCCTGCGTCTGTCAGCCTGCCTGTCTGTCTGTCAGCCAGTCTGTCTGTCAGCCAGTCGGTCTGCGTGTCTGTCAGCCAGTCTGTCAGCCAGTCTATCAGTCTGTCTGTCAGTCTGTCTGTCAGCCAGTCTATCAGTCTGTCTGTCTGCCTGCCTGCGTCTGCCTCTTTCAGCCTGCCTGCCTGTCTGCGTCCGTCAGCCTGCCTCCCTCTCTGTCTGCGTTGTCAGCCTGTCTGCCTCCCTGTCTGTCAGCCTGCCTGTCTGTCTGTCTGCCTGTCTGCGTCTGCCTGTCTCCCTGTCTGCGTCTGCCAGCCTGCCTGTCTGTCTGTCAGCCAGTCTGCCTGCCTGTCTGCGTCTGTTAGCCTGCCTGCCTGTTTGCGTCTGTCTGCCTGCCTGCCTGTCTGTCTGTTTGCCTCCCTGTCTGTCAGCCTGCCTGTCTGTCTGTCTGCGTCTGTCAGCCTGCCTCCCTGCCTGAATTGTCAGCCTGTCTGTCTGTAAGCGTCTGTTAGCCTGCCTGCCTGCGTGTCTGCGTCTGTCTGCCTGCCTGTCTGTCTGCCAGTCTGTCTGTCTGTCTGTCTGTCAGCCAGTCTGTCTGTCTGTCTGTCTGTCAGCCAGTCTGTCTGTCTGTCTGTCTGTCAGCCAGTCTGTCTGTCTGTCTGTCAGCAAGTCTGTCTGTCTGTCTGTCTGCCTCTCTGCGTCTGCCTGTCTGTCTGCATGTCTGTCTGTCTGCGTCTGTCAGCCTGTCTGTCTGTCTGTCTGTCTGTCTGTCTGTCTGTCTGTCTGCCAGCCAGCCAGCCAGCCTGTCTGTCTGTCTGTCTGTCTGTCTGTCTGTAAGCGTCTGTCAGACTGCCTGCATGCCTGTCTCACCGTCTGCCAACCTGCCTGTCTGTCTGTCTGTCTGCGTCTGTCAGCCTGTCTGTCTGTCTGTCTGTCTGTCTGTCAGCCAGCCAGTCTGTTTGTCTGCCTGTCTGCATCTGCCTGTCTGCGTCTGTCAGCCTGCCTCCCTGTCTGTCTGCATTGTCAGCCTGTCTGTCTGTAAGCGTCTGTTAGCCTGCCTGCCTGCCTGCCTGCCTGTCTGCGTCTGTCAGCCTGTCTGTCTGCCTGTCTGTCAGCCAGTCGGTCTGCGTGTCTGTCAGCCAGTCTGTCAGCCAGTCTATCAGTCAGTCTGTCTGTCAGCCAGTCTATCAGTCTGTCTGTCTGCCTGCCTGCGTCTGCCTCTTTCAGCCTGCCTGCCTGTCTGCGTCCGTCAGCCTGCCTCCCTCTCTGTCTGCGTTGTCAGCCTGTCTCTCTGTCTGTCTGTCTGTCTGCCAGTCTGTCTGTCTGTCTGTCTGTCTGTCTGTCTGTCTGTCAGCCAGTCTGTCTGTCTGTCTGCCTCTCTGCGTCTGCCTGTCTGTCTGCATGTCTGTCTGTCTGCGTCTGTCAGCCTGCCTGCCTGTCTGTCTGTCTGTCAGCCAGTCTGTCAGCCTGCCTGCCTGTCTGCGTCTGTCAGCCTGCCTGTCAGCCTGCCTGCCTGTCTGTCTGCCTCTGCGTCTGCCTGTCTGTCTGCATGTCTGTCTGTCTGCGTCTGTCAGCCTGCCTGCATGCCTGTCTCCCTGTCTGCCAGCCTGCCTGTCTGTCTGTCTGTCTGTCAGCCAGCCTGTCTGTCAGCCAGTCTGTCTGTCTGTCTGTCTGTCTGTCTTTCTGCGTCTGTCAGCCTGCCTGCCTGTCTGCGTCTGTCAGCCTGCCTGTCAGCCTGCCTGCCTGCCTCTCTGCGTCTGTCAGCCTGCCTGTCAGCCTGCCTGCCTGCCTCTCTGCGTCTGCCTGTCTGTCTGCATGTCTGTCTGTCTGCGTCTGTCAGCCTGCCTGCATGCCTGTCTCCCTGTCTGCCAGCCTGCCTGTCTGTCTGTCTGTCTGCGTCTGTCAGCCTGTCTGTCTGTCTGTCTGTCAGCCAGCCTGTATGTCAGCCAGTCTGTCTGTCTGTCTGTCTGTCTGTCTGCCTGTCTGCGTCTGCCTGTCTGTCTGCGTCTGTCAGCCTGCCTCCCTGTCTGTCTGCATTGTCAGCCTGTCTGTCTGTAAGCGTCTGTTAGCCTGCCTGCCTGCCTGTCTGCGTCTGTCTGCCTGCCTGTCTGTCTGCCTGCCTGTCTGTCTGCCTGTCTGTCAGCCAGTCTGTCTGTCTGTCTGTCTGTCTGTCTGCGTCTGTCAGCCTGCCTGTCTGTCTGTCTGTCAGCCAGTCTGTCTGTAAGCGTCTGTCAGACTGCCTGCATGCCTGTCTCCCTGTCTGCGTCTGCCAGCCTGTCTGTCTATCAGCCAGTCTGCCTGTCTGTCTGCGTCTGTTAGCCTGCCTGTCTGTCTGCGTGCCTGCCTGTCTGCGTCTGCCAGCCTGCCTGTCTGTCTATCAGCCAGTCTGCCTGTCTGTCTGCCTGCTTGCCTGCCTGCGTCTGTCAGCCTGCCTGTCTGTCTGTCAGCCAGTCTGTCTGTCAGCCAGTCTGTCTGTCTGTCTGTCTGTCTGTCTGCCTGTCTGCGTCTTCCTGTCTGTCTGCGTCTGTCAGCCTGCCTCCCTGTCTGTCTGCATTGTCAGCCTGTCTGTCTGTAAGCGTCTGTTAGCCTGTCTGTCTGTCTGTCTGCGTCTGTCAGCCTGTCTGTCTGTCTGTCAGCCAGTCTGTCTGTCAGCCAGTCTGTCTGTCTGTCTGTCTGTCTGTCTGTCTGTCTGTCTGCCTGTCTGCGTCTTCCTGTCTGTCTGCGTCTGTCAGCCTGCCTCCCTGTCTGTCTGCATTGTCAGCCTGTCTGTCTGTAAGCGTCTGTTAGCCTGTCTGTCTGTCTGTCTGCGTCTGTCAGCCTGTCTGTCTGTCTGTCTGTCTGTCAGCCAGTCTGTCTGTCTGTCTGTCTGTCTGCCTGTCTGCGTCTGCCTGTCTGTCTGCGTCTGTCAGCCTGCCTCCCTGTCTGTCTGCATTGTCAGCCTGTCTGTCTGTAAGCGTCTGTTAGCCTGCCTGCCTGCCTGTCTGCGTCTGTCTGCCTGCCTGTCTGTCTGCCTGTCTGTCAGCCAGTCTGTCTGTCTGTCTGTCTGTCTGCGTCTGTCAGCCTGCCTGTCTGTCTGTCTGTCTGTCAGCCAGTCTGTCTGTAAGCGTCTGTCAGACTGCCTGCATGCCTGTCTCCCTGTCTGCGTCTGCCAGCCTGTCTGTCTATCAGCCAGTCTGCCTGTCTGTCTGCGTCTGTTAGCCTGCCTGTCTGTCTGCGTGCCTGCCTGTCTGCGTCTGTCAGCCTGTCTGTCTGTCTGTCTGTCTGTCTGTCTGTCTTTCTGCGTCTGTCAGCCTGTCTGTCTGCCTGTCTGTCAGCCAGTCGGTCTGCGTGTCTGTCAGCCAGTCTGTCAGCCAGTCTATCAGTCAGTCTGTCTGTCAGCCAGTCTATCAGTCTGTCTGTCTGCCTGCCTGCGTCTGCCTCTTTCAGCCTGCCTGCCTGTCTGCGTCCGTCAGCCTGCCTCCCTCTCTGTCTGCGTTGTCAGCCTGTCTCTCTGTCTGTCTGTCTGTCAGCCATCCTGTCTGTCAGCCAGTCTGTCTGTCTGTCTGTCTGTCTGTCTGTCTGCCAGTCTGTCTGTCTGTCTGTCTGTCTGTCTGTCTGTCAGCCAGTCTGTCTGTCTGTCTGCCTCTCTGCGTCTGCCTGTCTGTCTGCATGTCTGTCTGTCTGCGTCTGTCAGCCTGCCTGCCTGTCTGTCTGTCTGTCAGCCAGTCTGTCAGCCTGCCTGCCTGTCTGCGTCTGTCAGCCTGCCTGTCAGCCTGCCTGCCTGTCTGTCTGCCTCTGCGTCTGCCTGTCTGTCTGCATGTCTGTCTGTCTGCGTCTGTCAGCCTGCCTGCATGCCTGTCTCCCTGTCTGCCAGCCTGCCTGTCTGTCTGTCTGTCTGCGTCTGTCAGCCTGTCTGTCTGTCTGTCTGTCTGTCAGCCAGCCTGTCTGTCAGCCAGTCTGTCTGTCTGTCTGTCTGTCTGTCTTTCTGCGTCTGTCAGCCTGCCTGCCTGTCTGCGTCTGTCAGCCTGCCTGTCAGCCTGCCTGCCTGCCTCTCTGCGTCTGCCTGTCTGTCTGCATGTCTGTCTGTCTGCGTCTGTCAGCCTGCCTGCATGCCTGTCTCCCTGTCTGCCAGCCTGCCTGTCTGTCTGTCTGTCTGCGTCTGTCAGCCTGTCTGTCTGTCTGTCTGTCAGCCAGCCTGTATGTCAGCCAGTCTGTCTGTCTGTCTGTCTGTCTGTCTGCCTGTCTGCGTCTGCCTGTCTGTCTGCGTCTGTCAGCCTGCCTCCCTGTCTGTCTGCATTGTCAGCCTGTCTGTCTGTAAGCGTCTGTTAGCCTGCCTGCCTGCCTGTCTGCGTCTGTCTGCCTGCCTGTCTGTCTGCCTGCCTGTCTGTCTGCCTGTCTGTCAGCCAGTCTGTCAGTCTGTCTGTCTGTCTGTCTGTCTGTCTGTCTGTCTGCGTCTGTCAGCCTGCCTGTCTGTAAGCGTCTGTCAGACTGCCTGCATGCCTGTCTCCCTGTCTGCGTCTGCCAGCCTGTCTGTCTATCAGCCAGTCTGCCTGTCTGTCTGCGTCTGTTAGCCTGCCTGTCTGTCTGCGTGCCTGCCTGTCTGCGTCTGCCAGCCTGCCTGTCTGTCTATCAGCCAGTCTGCCTGTCTGTCTGCCTGCTTGCCTGCCTGCGTCTGTCAGCCTGTCTGTCTGCCTGTCTGTCTGTCTGTCTGCCTGTGTCTGTCAGCCTGCATGTCTGTCTGTCAGCCAGTCTGTCTGTCAGCCAGTCTGTCTGTCTGTCTGTCTGTCTGTCTGTCTGTCTGTCTGTCTGCCTGTCTGCGTCTTCCTGTCTGTCTGCGTCTGTCAGCCTGCCTCCCTGTCTGTCTGCATTGTCAGCCTGTCTGTCTGTAAGCGTCTGTTAGCCTGTCTGTCTGTCTGTCTGCGTCTGTCAGCCTGTCTGTCTGTCTGTCTGTCTGTCAGCCAGTCTGTCTGTCTGTCTGTCTGTCTGCCTGTCTGCGTCTGCCTGTCTGTCTGCGTCTGTCAGCCTGCCTCCCTGTCTGTCTGCATTGTCAGCCTGTCTGTCTGTAAGCGTCTGTTAGCCTGCCTGCCTGCCTGTCTGCGTCTGTCTGCCTGCCTGTCTGTCTGCCTGTCTGTCAGCCAGTCTGTCTGTCTGTCTGTCTGTCTGCGTCTGTCAGCCTGCCTGTCTGTCTGTCTGTCTGTCAGCCAGTCTGTCTGTAAGCGTCTGTCAGACTGCCTGCATGCCTGTCTCCCTGTCTGCGTCTGCCAGCCTGTCTGTCTATCAGCCAGTCTGCCTGTCTGTCTGCGTCTGTTAGCCTGCCTGTCTGTCTGCGTGCCTGCCTGTCTGCGTCTGTCAGCCTGTCTGTCTGTCTGTCTGTCTGTCTGTCTGTCTTTCTGCGTCTGTCAGCCTGCCTGCCTGTCTGCGTCTGTCAGCCTGCCTGCCTGTCTGTCTGCCTCTCTGCGTCTGCCTGTCTGTCTGCATGTCTGTCTGTCTGCGTCTGTCAGCCTGCCTGCATGCCTGTCTCCCTGTCTGCCAGCCTGCCTGTCTGTCTGTCTGTCTGCGTCTGTCAGCCTGTCTGTCTGTCTGTCTGTCTGTCTGTCTGTCTGTCTGTCTGTCAGCCAGCCTGTCTGTCAGCCAGCCTGTCTGTCAGCCAGTCTGTCTGTCTGTCTGTCTGTCTGTCTGTCTGTCTGTCTGTCTGTCTGTCTGTCTGTCTGTCTGTCTGTCTGTCAGCCAGCCTGTCTGTCAGCCAGCCTGTCTGTCAGCCAGTCTGTCTGTCTGTCTGTCTGTCTGTCTGTCTGTCTGCCTGTCTGCGTCTGCCTGTCTGCCTGTCTGCGTCTGCCTGTCTGTCTGCGTCTGTCAGCCTGCCTCCCTGTTTGTCTGCATTGTCAGCCTGTCTGTCTGTAAGCGTCTGTTAGCCTGCCTGCCTGCCTGTCTGCGTCTGTCTGCCTGCCTGTCTGTCTGCCTGTCTGTCAGCCAGTCTGTCTGTCTGTCTGTCTGTCTGTCAGCCAGTCTGTCTGTCTGTCTGTCTGTCTGTCTGCGTCTGTCAGCCTGCCTGTCTGTCTGTCTGTCAGCCAGTCTGTCTGTAAGCGTCTGTCAGACTGCCTGCATGCCTGTCTCCCTGTCTGCGTCTGCCAGCCTGTCTGTCTATCAGCCAGTCTGCCTGTCTGTCTGCGTCTGTTAGCCTGCCTGTCTGTCTGCGTGCCTGCCTGTCTGCGTCTGTCAGCCTGTCTGTCTGTCTGTCTGTCTGTCTGTCTTTCTGCGTCTGTCAGCCTGCCTGCCTGTCTGCGTCTGTCAGCCTGCCTGTCAGCCTGTCTGCCTGTCTGTCTGCATGTCTGTCTGTCTGCGTATGTCAGCCTGCCTGCATGCCTGTCTCCCTGTCTGCCAGCCTGCCTGTCTGTCTGTCTGTCTGCGTCTGTCAGCCTGTCTCTCTGTCTGTCTGTCTGTCAGCCATCCTGTCAGCCATCCTGTCTGTCTGTCTGTCTGTCTGTCTGTCTGTCTGTCTGTCAGCCAGTCTGTCTGTCTGTCTGCCTCTCTGCGTCTGCCTGTCTGTCTGCATGTCTGTCTGTCTGCGTCTGTCAGCCTGCCTGCCTGTCTGTCTGTCTGTCAGCCAGTCTGTCAGCCTGCCTGCCTGTCTGCGTCTGTCAGCCTGCCTGTCAGCCTGCCTGCCTGTCTGTCTGCCTCTCTGCGTCTGCCTGTCTGTCTGCGTCTGTCAGCCTGCCTGCATGCCTGTCTCCCTGTCTGCCAGCCTGCCTGTCTGTCTGTCTGTCTGCGTCTGTCAGCCTGTCTGTCTGTCTGTCTGTCAGCCAGCCTGTCTGTCAGCCAGTCTGTCTGTCTGTCTGTCTGTCTGTCTGTCTGTCTTTCTGCGTCTGTCAGCCTGCCTGCCTGTCTGCGTCTGTCAGCCTGCCTGTCAGCCTGCCTGTCTGCCTCTCTGCGTCTGCCTGTCTGTCTGCATGTCTGTCTGTCTGCGTCTGTCAGCCTGTCTGTCTGTCTGTCTGTCTGTCTGTCTGTCTGTCTGTCTGTCTGTCTGCCAGCCAGCCAGCCTGTCTGTCTGTCTGTCTGTCTGTCTGTCTGTCTGTCTGTCTGTAAGCGTCTGTCAGACTGCCTGCATGCCTGTCTCACCGTCTGCCAACCTGCCTGTCTGTCTGTCTGTCTGCGTCTGTCAGCCTGTCTGTCTGTCTGTCTGTCTGTCTGTCAGCCAGCCAGTCTGTTTGTCTGCCTGTCTGCATCTGCCTGTCTGCGTCTGTCAGCCTGCCTCCCTGTCTGTCTGCATTGTCAGCCTGTCTGTCTGTAAGCGTCTGTTAGCCTGCCTGCCTGCCTGCCTGTCTGCGTCTGCCAGCCTGCCTGTCTGTCTATCAGCCAGTCTGCCTGTCTGTCTGCGTCTGTTAGCGTGCCTGTCTGTCTGCGTCTGTCTGTCTGTCTGTCTGTCTGTCTGTCTTTCTGCGTCTGTCAGCCTGCCTGCCTGTCTGCGTCTGTCAGCCTGCCTGTCAGCCTGCCTGCCTGCCTCTCTGCGTCTGCCTGTCTGTCTGCATGTCTGTCTGTCTGCGTCTGTCAGCCTGCCTGCATGCCTGTCTCCCTGTCTGCCAGCCTGCCTGTCTGTCTGTCTGTCTGCGTCTGTCAGCCTGTCTGTCTGTCTGTCTGTCAGCCAGCCTGTATGTCAGCCAGTCTGTCTGTCTGTCTGTCTGTCTGTCTGCCTGTCTGCGTCTGCCTGTCTGTCTGCGTCTGTCAGCCTGCCTCCCTGTCTGTCTGCATTGTCAGCCTGTCTGTCTGTAAGCGTCTGTTAGCCTGCCTGCCTGCCTGTCTGCGTCTGTCTGCCTGCCTGTCTGTCTGCCTGCCTGTCTGTCTGCCTGTCTGTCAGCCAGTCTGTCTGTCTGTCTGTCTGTCTGTCTGTCTGTCTGCGTCTGTCAGCCTGCCTGTCTGTCTGTCTGTCAGCCAGTCTGTCTGTAAGCGTCTGTCAGACTGCCTGCATGCCTGTCTCCCTGTCTGCGTCTGCCAGCCTGTCTGTCTATCAGCCAGTCTGCCTGTCTGTCTGCGTCTGTTAGCCTGCCTGTCTGTCTGCGTGCCTGCCTGTCTGCGTCTGCCAGCCTGCCTGTCTGTCTATCAGCCAGTCTGCCTGTCTGTCTGCCTGCTTGCCTGCCTGCGTCTGTCAGCCTGTCTGTCTGTCTGCCTGCGTCTGTCAGCCTGCCTGTCTGTCTGTCAGCCAGTCTGTCTGTCAGCCAGTCTGTCTGTCTGTCTGTCTGTCTGTCTGTCTGCCTGTCTGCGTCTTCCTGTCTGTCTGCGTCTGTCAGCCTGCCTCCCTGTCTGTCTGCATTGTCAGCCTGTCTGTCTGTAAGCGTCTGTTAGCCTGTCTGTCTGTCTGTCTGCGTCTGTCAGCCTGTCTGTCTGTCTGTCTGTCTGTCAGCCAGTCTGTCTGTCTGTCTGTCTGTCTGCCTGTCTGCGTCTGCCTGTCTGTCTGCGTCTGTCAGCCTGCCTCCCTGTCTGTCTGCATTGTCAGCCTGTCTGTCTGTAAGCGTCTGTTAGCCTGCCTGCCTGCCTGTCTGCGTCTGTCTGCCTGCCTGTCTGTCTGCCTGTCTGTCAGCCAGTCTGTCTGTCTGTCTGTCTGCGTCTGTCAGCCTGCCTGTCTGTCTGTCTGTCTGTCAGCCAGTCTGTCTGTAAGCGTCTGTCAGACTGCCTGCATGCCTGTCTCCCTGTCTGCGTCTGCCAGCATGTCTGTCTATCAGCCAGTCTGCCTGTCTGTCTGCGTCTGTTAGCCTGCCTGTCTGTCTGCGTGCCTGCCTGTCTGCGTCTGTCAGCCTGTCTGTCTGTCTGTCTGTCTGTCTGTCTGTCTGTCTGTCTGTCTGTCTTTCTGCGTCTGTCAGCCTGCCTGCCTGTCTGCGTCTGTCAGCCTGCCTGCCTGTCTGTCTGCCTCTCTGCGTCTGCCTGTCTGTCTGCATGTCTGTCTGTCTGCGTCTGTCAGCCTGCCTGCATGCCTGTCTCCCTGTCTGCCAGCCTGCCTGTCTGTCTGTCTGTCTGCGTCTGTCAGCCTGTCTGTCTGTCTGTCTGTCTGTCTGTCTGTCTGTCAGCCAGCCTGTCTGTCAGCCAGCCTGTCTGTCAGCCAGTCTGTCTGTCTGTCTGTCTGTCTGTCTGTCTGTCTGTCTGTCTGCCTGTCTGCGTCTGCCTGTCTGCCTGTCTGCGTCTGCCTGTCTGTCTGCGTCTGTCAGCCTGCCTCCCTGTTTGTCTGCATTGTCAGCCTGTCTGTCTGTAAGCGTCTGTTAGCCTGCCTGCCTGCCTGTCTGCGTCTGTCTGCCTGCCTGTCTGTCTGCCTGTCTGTCAGCCAGTCTGTCTGTCTGTCTGTCTGTCTGTCAGCCAGTCTGTCTGTCTGTCTGTCTGTCTGTCTGCGTCTGTCAGCCTGCCTGTCTGTCTGTCTGTCAGCCAGTCTGTCTGTAAGCGTCTGTCAGACTGCCTGCATGCCTGTCTCCCTGTCTGCGTCTGCCAGCCTGTCTGTCTATCAGCCAGTCTGCCTGTCTGTCTGCGTCTGTTAGCCTGCCTGTCTGTCTGCGTGCCTGCCTGTCTGCGTCTGTCAGCCTGTCTGTCTGTCTGTCTGTCTGTCTGTCTTTCTGCGTCTGTCAGCCTGCCTGCCTGTCTGCGTCTGTCAGCCTGCCTGTCAGCCTGTCTGCCTGTCTGTCTGCATGTCTGTCTGTCTGCGTATGTCAGCCTGCCTGCATGCCTGTCTCCCTGTCTGCCAGCCTGCCTGTCTGTCTGTCTGTCTGCGTCTGTCAGCCTGTCTCTCTGTCTGTCTGTCTGTCAGCCATCCTGTCTGTCAGCCAGTCTGTCTGTCGTCTGTCTGTCTGTCTGTCAGCCAGTCTGTCTGTCTGTCTGTCTGTCAGCCAGTCTGTCTGTCTGTCTGCCTCTCTGCGTCTGCCTGTCTGTCTGCATGTCTGTCTGTCTGCGTCTGTCAGCCTGCCTGCCTGTCTGTCTGTCTGTCAGCCAGTCTGTCAGCCTGCCTGCCTGTCTGCGTCTGTCAGCCTGCCTGTCAGCCTGCCTGCCTGTCTGCCTCTCTGCGTCTGCCTGTCTGTCTGCGTCTGTCAGCCTGCCTGCATGCCTGTCTCCCTGTCTGCCAGCCTGCCTGTCTGTCTGTCTGTCTGCGTCTGTCAGCCTGTCTGTCTGTCTGTCTGTCTGTCAGCCAGCCTGTCTGTCAGCCAGTCTGTCTGTCTGTCTGTCTGTCTGTCTGTCTGTCTGTCTTTCTGCGTCTGTCAGCCTGCCTGCCTGTCTGCGTCTGTCAGCCTGCCTGTCAGCCTGCCTGTCTGCCTCTCTGCGTCTGCCTGTCTGTCTGCATGTCTGTCTGTCTGCGTCTGTCAGCCTGTCCGTCTGTCTGTCTGTCTGTCTGTCTGTCTGTCTGTCTGTCTGTCTGTCTGTCTGCCAGCCAGCCAGTCTGTCTGTCTGTCTGTCTGTCTGTCTGTCTGTCTGTCTGTCTGTAAGCGTCTGTCAGACTGCCTGCATGCCTGTCTCACCGTCTGCCAACCTGCCTGTCTGTCTGTCTGTCTGCGTCTGTCAGCCTGTCTGTCTGTCTGTCTGTCTGTCTGTCTGTCTGTCAGCCAGCCAGTCTGTTTGTCTGCCTGTCTGCATCTGCCTGTCTGCGTCTGTCAGCCTGCCTCCCTGTCTGTCTGCATTGTCAGCCTGTCTGTCTGTAAGCGTCTGTTAGCCTGCCTGCCTGCCTGCCTGTCTGCGTCTGCCAGCTTGCCTGTCTGTCTATCAGCCAGTCTGCCTGTCTGTCTGCGTCTGTTAGCGTGCCTGTCTGTCTGCGTCTGTCTGCCTGCCTGCCTGCCTGCCTGCGTCTGTCAGCCTGTCTGTCTGCCTGTCTGTCTGCCTGCGTCTGTCAGCCTGCCTGTCTGTCTGTCAGCCAGTCTGTCTGTCAGCCAGTCGGTCTGCGTGTCTGTCAGCCAGTCTGTCAGCCAGTCTATCAGTCTGTCTGTCAGTCTGTCTGTCAGCCAGTCTATCAGTCTGTCTGTCTGCCTGCCTGCGTCTGCCTCTTTCAGCCTGCCTGCCTGTCTGCGTCCGTCAGCCTGCCTCCCTCTCTGTCTGCGTTGTCAGCCTGTCTGCCTCCCTGTCTGTCAGCCTGCCTGTCTGTCTGTCTGCCTGTCTGCGTCTGCCTGTCTCCCTGTCTGCGTCTGCCAGCCTGCCTGTCTGTCTGTCAGCCAGTCTGCCTGCCTGTCTGCGTCTGTTAGCCTGCCTGCCTGTTTGCGTCTGTCTGCCTGCCTGCCTGTCTGTCTGTTTGCCTCCCTGTCTGTCAGCCTGCCTGTCTGTCTGTCTGCGTCTGTCAGCCTGCCTCCCTGCCTGAATTGTCAGCCTGTCTGTCTGTAAGCGTCTGTTAGCCTGCCTGCCTGCGTGTCTGCGTCTGTCTGCCTGCCTGTCTGTCTGCCAGTCTGTCTGTCTGTCTGTCTGTCTGCCTGTCTGTCTGCATGTCTGTCTGTCTGCGTATGTCAGCCTGCCTGCATGCCTGTCTCCCTGTCTGCCAGCCTGCCTGTCTGTCTGTCTGTCTGCGTCTGTCAGCCTGTCTCTCTGTCTGTCTGTCTGTCAGCCATCCTGTCTGTCAGCCAGTCTGTCTGTCGTCTGTCTGTCTGTCTGTCAGCCAGTCTGTCTGTCTGTCTGTCTGTCAGCCAGTCTGTCTGTCTGTCTGCCTCTCTGCGTCTGCCTGTCTGTCTGCATGTCTGTCTGTCTGCGTCTGTCAGCCTGCCTGCCTGTCTGTCTGTCTGTCAGCCAGTCTGTCAGCCTGCCTGCCTGTCTGCGTCTGTCAGCCTGCCTGTCAGCCTGCCTGCCTGTCTGCCTCTCTGCGTCTGCCTGTCTGTCTGCGTCTGTCAGCCTGCCTGCATGCCTGTCTCCCTGTCTGCCAGCCTGCCTGTCTGTCTGTCTGTCTGCGTCTGTCAGCCTGTCTGTCTGTCTGTCTGTCTGTCAGCCAGCCTGTCTGTCAGCCAGTCTGTCTGTCTGTCTGTCTGTCTGTCTGTCTGTCTGTCTGTCTTTCTGCGTCTGTCAGCCTGCCTGCCTGTCTGCGTCTGTCAGCCTGCCTGTCAGCCTGCCTGTCTGCCTCTCTGCGTCTGCCTGTCTGTCTGCATGTCTGTCTGTCTGCGTCTGTCAGCCTGTCCGTCTGTCTGTCTGTCTGTCTGTCTGTCTGTCTGTCTGTCTGTCTGTCTGTCTGCCAGCCAGCCAGTCTGTCTGTCTGTCTGTCTGTCTGTCTGTCTGTCTGTCTGTCTGTCTGTAAGCGTCTGTCAGACTGCCTGCATGCCTGTCTCACCGTCTGCCAACCTGCCTGTCTGTCTGTCTGTCTGCGTCTGTCAGCCTGTCTGTCTGTCTGTCTGTCTGTCTGTCTGTCAGCCAGCCAGTCTGTTTGTCTGCCTGTCTGCATCTGCCTGTCTGCGTCTGTCAGCCTGCCTCCCTGTCTGTCTGCATTGTCAGCCTGTCTGTCTGTAAGCGTCTGTTAGCCTGCCTGCCTGCCTGCCTGTCTGCGTCTGCCAGCTTGCCTGTCTGTCTATCAGCCAGTCTGCCTGTCTGTCTGCGTCTGTTAGCGTGCCTGTCTGTCTGCGTCTGTCTGCCTGCCTGCCTGCCTGCCTGCGTCTGTCAGCCTGTCTGTCTGCCTGTCTGTCTGCCTGCGTCTGTCAGCCTGCCTGTCTGTCTGTCAGCCAGTCTGTCTGTCAGCCAGTCGGTCTGCGTGTCTGTCAGCCAGTCTGTCAGCCAGTCTATCAGTCTGTCTGTCAGTCTGTCTGTCAGCCAGTCTATCAGTCTGTCTGTCTGCCTGCCTGCGTCTGCCTCTTTCAGCCTGCCTGCCTGTCTGCGTCCGTCAGCCTGCCTCCCTCTCTGTCTGCGTTGTCAGCCTGTCTGCCTCCCTGTCTGTCAGCCTGCCTGTCTGTCTGTCTGCCTGTCTGCGTCTGCCTGTCTCCCTGTCTGCGTCTGCCAGCCTGCCTGTCTGTCTGTCAGCCAGTCTGCCTGCCTGTCTGCGTCTGTTAGCCTGCCTGCCTGTTTGCGTCTGTCTGCCTGCCTGCCTGTCTGTCTGTTTGCCTCCCTGTCTGTCAGCCTGCCTGTCTGTCTGTCTGCGTCTGTCAGCCTGCCTCCCTGCCTGAATTGTCAGCCTGTCTGTCTGTAAGCGTCTGTTAGCCTGCCTGCCTGCGTGTCTGCGTCTGTCTGCCTGCCTGTCTGTCTGCCAGTCTGTCTGTCTGTCTGTCTGTCTGCCAGTCTGTCTGTCTGTCTGTCTGTCAGCCAGTCTGTCTGTCTGTCTGTCTGTCAGCCAGTCTGTCTGTCTGTCTGTCAGCAAGTCTGTCTGTCTGTCTGTCTGTCTGTCTGCCTCTCTGCGTCTGCCTGTCTGTCTGCATGTCTGTCTGTCTGCGTCTGTCAGCCTGTCTGTCTGTCTGTCTGTCTGTCTGCCAGCCAGCCTGTCTGTCTGTCTGTCTGTCTGTCTGTCTGTCTGCGTCTGTCAGCCTGCCTGCCTGTCTGCGTCTGTCAGCCTGCCTGTCAGCCTGCCTGCCTGTCTTTCTGCCTCTCTGCGTCTGCCTGTCTGTCTGCATGTCTGTCTGTCTGCGTCTGTCACCCTGCCTGCATGCCTGTCTCCCTGTCTGCCAGCCTGCCTGTCTGTCTGTCTGCGTCTGTCAGCCTGTCTGTCTGTCAGCCAGCCTGTCTGTCAGCCAGTCTGTCTGTCTGTCTGTCTGTCTGTCTGCCTGTCTGCGTCTGCCTGTCTGTCTGCGTCTGTCAGCCTGCCTCCCTGTCTGTCTGCATTGTCAGCCTGTCTGTCTGTAAGCGTCTGTTAGCCTGCCTGCCTGCCTGTCTGCGTCTGTCTGCCTGCCTGTCTGTCTGCCAGTCTGTCTGTCTGTCTGTCTGTCTGCCAGTCTGTCTGTCTGTCTGTCTGTCAGCCAGTCTGTCTGTCTGTCTGTCTGTCAGCCAGTCTGTCTGTCTGTCTGTCAGCAAGTCTGTCTGTCTGTCTGTCTGTCTGCGTCTGCCTGTCTGTCTGCATGTCTGTCTGTCTGCGTCTGTCAGCCTGTCTGTCTGTCTGTCTGTCTGTCTGTCTGTCTGTCTGTCTGTCTGCCAGCCAGCCTGTCTGTCTGTCTGTCTGTCTGTCTGTCTGTCTGCGTCTGTCAGCCTGCCTGTCTGTCTGCGTCTGTTAGCCTGCCTGTCTGTCTGCGTGCCTGCCTGTCTGCGTCTGTCAGCCTGTCTGTCTGTCTGTCTGTCTGTCTGTCTGTCTGTCTTTCTGCGTCTGTCAGCCTGCCTGCCTGTCTGCGTCTGTCAGCCTGCCTGCCTGTCTGTCTGCCTCTCTGCGTCTGCCTGTCTGTCTGCATGTCTGTCTGTCTGCGTCTGTCAGCCTGCCTGCATGCCTGTCTCCCTGTCTGCCAGCCTGCCTGTCTGTCTGTCTGTCTGCGTCTGTCAGCCTGTCTGTCTGTCTGTCTGTCTGTCTGTCTGTCAGCCAGCCTGTCTGTCAGCCTGTCTGTCTGTCTGTCTGTCTGTCTGTCTGTCTGCCTGTCTGCGTCTGCCTGTCTATCTGTCTGTCTGTCTGTCTGCCTGTCTGCGTCTGCCTGTCTGTCTGCGTCTGTCAGCCTGCCTCCCTGTCTGTCTGCATTGTCAGCCTGTCTGTCTGTAAGCGTCTGTTAGCCTGCCTGCCTGCCTGTCTGCGTCTGTCTGCCTGCCTGTCTGTCTGTCTGTCAGCCAGTCTGTCTGTAAGCGTCTGTCAGACTGCCTGCATGCCTGTCTCCCTGTCTGCGTCTGCCAGCCTGTCTGTCTATCAGCCAGTCTGCCTGTCTGTCTGCGTCTGTTCGCCTGCCTGTCTGTCTGCGTGCCTGCCTGTCTGCGTCTGTCAGCCAGTCTGTCTGTCTGTCTGTCTGTCTGTCAGCCAGTCTGTCTGTCTGTCTGCGTCTGTCAGCCTGCCTGTCTGTCTGTCTGTCAGCCAGTCTGTCTGTAAGCGTCTGTCAGACTGCCTGCATGCCTGTCTCCCTGTCTGCGTCTGCCAGCCTGTCTGTCTATCAGCCAGTCTGCCTGTCTGTCTGCGTCTGTTCGCCTGCCTGTCTGTCTGCGTGCCTGCCTGTCTGCGTCTGTCAGCCTGTCTGTCTGTCTGTCTGTCTGTCTTTCTGCGTCTGTCAGCCTGCCTGCCTGTCTGCGTCTGTCAGCCTGCCTGTCAGCCTGCCTGCCTGTCTGTCTGCCTCTCTGCGTCTGCCTGTCTGTCTGCATGTCTGTCTGTCTGCGTATGTCAGCCTGCCTGCATGCCTGTCTCCCTGTCTGCCAGCCTGCCTGTCTGTCTGTCTGTCTGCGTCTGTCAGCCTGTCTCTCTGTCTGTCTGTCTGTCAGCCATCCTGTCTGTCAGCCAGTCTGTCTGTCTGTCTGTCTGTCTGTTTGTCTGTCAGCCAGTCTGTCTGTCAGCCAGTCTGTCTGTCTGTCTGCCTCTCTGCGTCTGCCTGTCTGTCTGCATGTCTGTCTGTCTGCGTCTGTCAGCCTGCCTGCCTGTCTGTCTGTCTGTCAGCCAGTCTGTCAGCCTGCCTGCCTGTCTGCGTCTGTCAGCCTGCCTGTCAGCCTGCCTGCCTGTCTGTCTGCCTCTCTGCGTCTGCCTGTCTGTCTGCATGTCTGTCTGTCTGCGTCTGTCAGCCTGCCTGCATGCCTGTCTCCCTGTCTGCCACCCTGCCTGTCTGTCTGTCTGTCTGCGTCTGTCAGCCTGTCTGTCTGTCTGTCAGCCAGCCTGTCTGTCAGCCAGTCTGTCTGTCTGTCTGTCTGTCTGTCTGTCTTTCTGCGTCTGTCAGCCTGCCTGCCTGTCTGCGTCTGTCAGCCTGCCTGCCTGCCTCTCTGCGTCTGCCTGTCTGTCTGCATGTCTGTCTGTCTGCGTCTGTCAGCCTGCCTGCATGCCTGTCTCCCTGTCTGCCAGCCTGCCTGTCTGTCTGTCTGTCTGCGTCTGTCAGCCTGTCTGTCTGTCTGTCTGTCTGTCAGCCAGCCTGTCTGTCAGCCAGTCTGTCAGCCAGTCTGTCAGCCAGTCTGTCTGTCTGTCTGTCTGTCTGTCTGTCTGTCTGTCTGCCTGTCTGTCTGCGTCTGTCAGCCTGCCTCCCTGTCTGTCTGCATTGTCAGCCTGTCTGTCTGTAAGCGTCTGTTAGCCTGCCTGCCTGCCTGTCTGCGTCTGTCTGCCTGCCTGTCTGTCTGCCTGTCTGTCTGCCTGTCTGTCAGCCAGTCTGTCTGTCTGTCTGTCTGTCTGTCTGCGTCTGTCAGCCTGCCTGTCTGTCTGTCTGTCAGCCAGTCTGTCTGTAAGCGTCTGTCAGACTGCCTGCATGCCTGTCTCCCTGTCTGCGTCTGCCAGCCTGTCTGTCTATCAGCCAGTCTGCCTGTCTGTCTGCGTCTGTTAGCCTGCCTGTCTGTCTGCGTGCCTGCCTGTCTGCGTCTGTCAGCCTGTCTGTCTGTCTGTCTGTCTGTCTGTCTGTCTGTCTGTCTGTCTTTCTGCGTCTGTCAGCCTGCCTGCCTGTCTGAGTCTGTCAGCCTGCCTGCCTGTCAGCCTGCCTGCCTGTCTGTCTGCCTCTCTGCGTCTGCCTGTCTGTCTGCATGTCTGTCTCCCTGTCTGCCAGCCTGCCTGTCTGTCTGTCTGTCTGCGTCTGTCAGCCTGTCTGTCTGTCTGTGTGTCTGTCTGTCTGTCTGTCAGCCAGCCTGTCTGTCAGCCAGTCTGTCTGTCTGCCTGTCTGCGTCTGTCAGCCTGCCTCCCTGTCTGTCTGCATTGTCAGCCTGTCTGTCTGTAAGCGTCTGTTAGCCTGCCTGCCTGCCTGTCTGCGTCTGTCTGCCTAACTGTCTGTCAGCCAGTCTGTCTGTCTGTCTGTCAGCCAGTCTGTCTGTCAGCCAGTCTGTCTGTCTGTCAGCCTGCCTGCCTGTCTGCCTCTCTGCGTCTGCCTGTCTGTCTGCATGTCTGTCTGTCTGCGTCTGTCAACCTGCCTGTCTGTCTGTCTGTCAGCCAGTCTGTCTGTAAGCGTCTGTCAGACTGCCTGCATGCCTGTCTCCCTGTCTGCGTCTGCCAGCCTGCCTGTCTGTCTATCAGCCAGTCTGCCTGTCTGTCTGCGTCTGTTAGCCTGCCTGTCTGTCTGCGTCTGTCTGCCTGCCTGCCTGCATGCCTGTCTCCCTGTCTGCCAGCCTGCCTGTCTGTCTGTCTGCGTCTGTCAGCCTGTCTGTCTGTCTGTCTGTCTGTCTGTCAGCCAGCCTGTCTGTCAGCCAGTCTGTCTGTCTGCCTGTCTGCGTCTGTCAGCCTGCCTCCCTGTCTGTCTGCATTGTCAGCCTGTCTGTCTGTAAGCGTCTGTTAGCCTGCCTGCCTGTCTGCGTCTGTCTGCCTGCCTGTCTGTCTGCCTGTCTGTCAGCCAGTCTGTCAGCCAGTCTGTCTGTCTGTCTGTCTGTCTGTCTGTCAGCCAGTCTGTCTGTCTGTCTGTCAGCCAGTCTGTCAGCCAGTCTATCAGTCAGTCTGTCTGCCTGCCTGCGTCTGCCTCTTTCAGCCTGCCTGCCTGTCTGCGTCTGTCAGCCTGCCTGTCTGTCTGTCTGCATTGTCAGCCTGTCTGTCTGTCAGCCAGTCTGTCAGCCAGCCAGTCTGTCTGTGTGTCTGGCTGACTGTCTGCCAGGCAGTCTGTCAGACTGCCTGCATGCCTGTCTCCCTGTCTGCATCTGCCAGCCTGCCTGTCTGTCTGTCAGCCAGTCTGCCTGTCTGTCTGCGTCTGTTAGCCTGCCTGCCTGTTTGCGTCTGTCTGCCTGCCTGCCTGTCTGTCTGTCTGCGTCTGTCAGCCTGTCTGTCTGCCTCCCTGTCTGTCAGCCTGCCTGCCTGTCTGCGTCCGTCAGCCTGCCTCCTTCTCTGTCTGCGTTGTCAGCCTGTCTGCCTCACTGTCTGTCAGCCTGCCTGTCTGTCTGTCTGCCTGTCTGCGTCTGCCTGTCTGTCTCCCTGTCTCCCTGTCTGCGTCTGCCAGCCTGCCTGTCTGTCTGTCAGCCAGTCTGCCTGTCTGTCTGCGTCTGTTAGCCTGCCTGCCTGTTTGCGTCTGTCTGTCTGCCTGCCTGCCTGTCTGTCTGTCAGCCTGTCTGTCTGCCTCCCTGTCTGTCAGCCTGCCTGTCTGTCTGTCTGCGTCTGTCAGCCTGCCTCCCTGCCTCCCTGCCTGAATTGTCAGCCTGTCTGTCTGTAAGCATCTGTTAGCCTGTCTGCGTCTGTCTGTCTGCCTGCCTGCCTGTCTGTCTGTCAGCCTGTCTGTCTGCCTCCCTGCCTGTCTGTCTGCATGTCTGTCTGTCTGCGTCTGTCAGCCTGCCTGCCTGCCTGCCTGTCTGTCTGTCTGTCTGTCTGTCTGTCTGTCTGTCTGTCTGTCTGTCTTTCTGCGTCTGTCAGCCTGCCTGCCTGTCTGCGTCTGTCAGCCTGCCTGTCAGCCTGCCTGCCTGCCTCTCTGCGTCTGCCTGTCTGTCTGCATGCGTCTGTCAGCCTGCCTGCATGCCTGTCTCCCTGTCTGCCAGCCTGCCTGTCTGCGTCTGTCAGCCTGTCTGTCTGTCTGTCAGCCAGCCAGTCTGTCAGCCTGTCTGTCTGTCTGTCAGCCAGCCTGTCTGTCAGCCAGTCTGCCTGCCTGTCTGCGTCTGCCTGTCTGTCTGCGTCTGTCAGCCTGCCTCCTGTCTGTCTGCATTGTCAGCCGGTCTGTCTGTAAGCGTCTGTTAGCCTGCCTGCCTGCCTGTCTGCGTCTGTCTGCCTGCCTGTCTGTCTGCCTGTCTGTCAGCCAGTCTGTCTGTCTGCCTGTCTGTCTGCATGTCTGTCAGCCTGCCTGTCTGTCTGTCAGCCAGTCTGTCTGTCAGACTGCCTGCATGCCTGTCTCCCTGTCTGCGTCTGCCAGCCTGCCTGTCTGTCTATCAGCCAGTCTGCCTGTCTGTCTGCCTGCCTGCCTGCCTGCCTGCCTGCGTCTGTCAGCCTGTCTGTCTGCCTGTCTGTCTGTCTGCCTGCGTCTGTCAGCCTGCCTGTCTGTCTGTCAGCCAGTCTGTCTGTCAGCCAGTCGGTCTGCGTGTCTGTCAGCCAGTCTGTCAGCCTGCCTGCCTGTCTGCGTCTGTCAGCCTGCCTGTCAGCCTGCCTGCCTGTCTGTCTGCCTCTCTGCGTCTGCCTGTCTGTCTGCATGTCTGTCTGTCTGCGTCTGTCAGCCTGCCTGCATGCCTGTCTCCCTGTCTGCCAGCCTGCCTGTCTGTCTGTCTGTCTGCGTCTGTCAGCCTGTCTGTCTGTCTGTCAGCCAGCCTGTCTGTCAGCCAGTCTGTCTGTCTGTCTGTCTGTCTGTCTGTCTTTCTGCGTCTGTCAGCCTGCCTGCCTGTCTGCGTCTGTCAGCCTGCCTGTCAGCCTGCCTGCCTGCCTCTCTGCGTCTGCCTGTCTGTCTGCATGTCTGTCTGTCTGCGTCTGTCAGCCTGCCTGCATGCCTGTCTCCCTGTCTGCCAGCCTGCCTGTCTGTCTGTCTGCGTCTGTCAGCCTGTCTGTCTGTCTGTCTGTCTGTCAGCCAGCCTGTCTGTCAGCCAGTCTGTCAGCCAGTCTGTCAGGCAGTCTGTCTGTCTGTCTGTCTGTCTGTCTGTCTGCCTGTCTGTCTGTCTGCGTCTGTCAGCCTGCCTCCCTGTCTGTCTGCATTGTCAGCCTGTCTGTCTGTAAGCGTCTGTTAGCCTGCCTGCCTGCCTGTCTGCGTCTGTCTGCCTGCCTGTCTGTCTGCCTGTCTGTCTGCCTGTCTGTCAGCCAGTCTGTCTGTCTGTCTGTCTGTCTGTCTGCGTCTGTCAGCCTGCCTGTCTGTCTGTCTGTCAGCCAGTCTGTCTGTAAGCGTCTGTCAGACTGCCTGCATGCCTGTCTCCCTGTCTGCGTCTGCCAGCCTGTCTGTCTATCAGCCAGTCTGCCTGTCTGTCTGCGTCTGTTAGCCTGCCTGTCTGTCTGCGTGCCTGCCTGTCTGCGTCTGTCAGCCTGTCTGTCTGTCTGTCTGTCTGTCTGTCTGTCTGTCTGTCTGTCTGTCTGTCTTTCTGCGTCTGTCAGCCTGCCTGCCTGTCTGAGTCTGTCAGCCTGCCTGCCTGTCAGCCTGCCTGCCTGTCTGTCTGCCTCTCTGCGTCTGCCTGTCTGTCTGCATGTCTGTCTCCCTGTCTGCCAGCCTGCCTGTCTGTCTGTCTGTCTGCGTCTGTCAGCCTGTCTGTCTGTCTGTGTGTCTGTCTGTCTGTCTGTCAGCCAGCCTGTCTGTCAGCCAGTCTGTCTGTCTGCCTGTCTGCGTCTGTCAGCCTGCCTCCCTGTCTGTCTGCATTGTCAGCCTGTCTGTCTGTAAGCGTCTGTTAGCCTGCCTGCCTGCCTGTCTGCGTCTGTCTGCCTGACTGTCTGTCAGCCAGTCTGTCTGTCTGTCTGTCAGCCAGTCTGTCTGTCAGCCAGTCTGTCTGTCTGTCAGCCTGCCTGCCTGTCTGCCTCTCTGCGTCTGCCTGTCTGTCTGCATGTCTGTCTGTCTGCGTCTGTCAGCCTGCCTGTCTGTCTGTCTGTCAGCCAGTCTGTCTGTAAGCGTCTGTCAGACTGCCTGCATGCCTGTCTCCCTGTCTGCGTCTGCCAGCCTGCCTGTCTGTCTATCAGCCAGTCTGCCTGTCTGTCTGCGTCTGTTAGCCTGCCTGTCTGTCTGCGTCTGTCTGCCTGCCTGCCTGCATGCCTGTCTCCCTGTCTGCCAGCCTGCCTGTCTGTCTGTCTGCGTCTGTCAGCCTGTCTGTCTGTCTGTCTGTCTGTCTGTCAGCCAGCCTGTCTGTCAGCCAGTCTGTCTGTCTGCCTGTCTGCGTCTGTCAGCCTGCCTCCCTGTCTGTCTGCATTGTCAGCCTGTCTGTCTGTAAGCGTCTGTTAGCCTGCCTGCCTGTCTGCGTCTGTCTGCCTGCCTGTCTGTCTGCCTGTCTGTCAGCCAGTCTGTCAGCCAGTCTGTCTGTCTGTCTGTCTGTCTGTCAGCCAGTCTGTCTGTCTGTCTGTCAGCCAGTCTGTCAGCCAGTCTATCAGTCAGTCTGTCTGCCTGCCTGCGTCTGCCTCTTTCAGCCTGCCTGCCTGTCTGCGTCTGTCAGCCTGCCTGTCTGTCTGTCTGCATTGTCAGCCTGTCTGTCTGTCAGCCAGTCTGTCAGCCAGCCAGTCTGTCTGTGTGTCTGGCTGACTGTCTGCCAGGCAGTCTGTCAGACTGCCTGCATGCCTGTCTCCCTGTCTGCATCTGCCAGCCTGCCTGTCTGTCTGTCAGCCAGTCTGCCTGTCTGTCTGCGTCTGTTAGCCTGCCTGCCTGTTTGCGTCTGTCTGCCTGCCTGCCTGTCTGTCTGTCTGCGTCTGTCAGCCTGTCTGTCTGCCTCCCTGTCTGTCAGCCTGCCTGTCTGTCTGTCTACGTCTGTCAGCCTGCCTGAATTGTCAGCCTGCCTGAATTGTCAGCCTGTCTGTCAGCCTGTCTATCTGTCTGCCTGCCTTTGTCTGTCCCTGCCTGTGTCTGTCTGTCTGTGTGTTGGTATGTTACCATTGACAGGTGGAAGACACCACCCACGGAGCCCAGTGCTCAGGCTTCGGCAAGAAGTCGCTCTCTTCCATTGAGTGTGCTGACATCATTGGTCGACACCAGCATCTCCACATCTTGACTTTGCCGTTCACACACTCGCTTTGCCTGGTAACCTAGCAACAATTACAAAGTTAATCTATGTTAGAGCAGTGAAAACAGCCACATTACTGTCACACACTACACAGTTTGTATCATTTATGATCCCAGAGCAAAGTTTCAGATTTATATGGTGTACAGTAAAGCCAATTTTAAGATAATGTTTGCATCAGTGGCTGTCCCTATCAAATATCTTAAGTCTGTATGTCTGGGTCTGTGTTTCTGTCTGTCTGTCAGACGGCCTTTCCGTGTGCGTCTGTGTGTCAGCCTGCCTGCCTGTCTGTCTGCCTCTCTGCGTCTGCCTGTCTGTCTGCATGTCTGTCTGTCTGCGTCTGTCAGCCTGCCTGTCTGTCTGTCTGTCAGCCAGTCTGTATGTAAGCGTCTGTCAGACTGCCTGCATGCCTGTCTCCCTGTCTGCCAGCCTGCCTGTCTGTCTGTCTGTCTGCGTCTGTCAGCCTGTCTGTCTGTCTGTCTGTCTGTCAGCCAGCCTGTCTGTCTGTCTGTCTGTCTGTCTGTCTGTCTGTCTGTCTGCCTGTCTGTCTGCGTCTGTCAGCCTGCCTCCCTGTCTGTCTGCATTGTCAGCCTGTCTGTCTGTAAGCGTCTGTTAGCCTGCCTGCCTGCCTGTCTGCGTCTGTCTGCCTGCCTGTCTGTCTGCCTGTCTGTCAGCCAGTCTGTCTGTCTGTCTGTCTGCGTCTGTCAGCCTGCCTGTCTGTCTGTCTGTCTGTCTGTCAGCCAGTCTGTCTGTAAGCGTCTGTCAGACTGCCTGCATGCCTGTCTCCCTGTCTGCGTCTGCCAGCCTGTCTGTCTATCAGCCAGTCTGCCTGTCTGTCTGCGTCTGTTAGCCTGCCTGTCTGTCTGCGTGCCTGCCTGTCTGCGTCTGTCTGTCTGTCTGTCTGTCTGTCTGTCTGTCTGTCTTTCTGCGTCTGTCAGCCTGCCTGCCTGTCTGCGTCTGTCAGCCTGCCTGTCAGCCTGCCTGCCTGTCTGTCTGCCTCTCTGCGTCTGCCTGTCTGTCTGCATGTCTGTCTGTCTGCGTCTGTCAGCCTGCCTGCATGCCTGTCTCCCTGTCTGCCAGCCTGCCTGTCTGTCTGTCTGTCTGTCTGCGTCTGTCAGCCTGTCTGTCTGTCTGTCTGTCTGTCTGTCAGCCAGCCTGTCTGTCAGCCAGTCTGTCTGTCTGTCTGTCTGTCTGCCTGTCTGCGTCTGCCTGTCTGTCTGCGTCTGTCAGCCTGCCTCCCTGTCTGTCTGCATTGTCAGCCTGTCTGTCTGTAAGCGTCTGTTAGCCTGCCTGCCTGCCTGTCTGCGTCTGTCTGCCTGCCTGTCTGTCTGCCTGTCTGTCAGCCAGTCTGTCTGTCTGTCTCCCTGTCTGCGTCTGCCAGCCTGCCTGTCTGTCTATCAGCCAGTCTGCCTGTCTGTCTGCGTCTGTTAGCCTGCCTGTCTGTCTGCGTCTGTCTGCCTGCCTGCCTGCGTCTGTCAGCCTGTCTGTCTGCCTGCCTGTCTGTCTGTCTGCCTGCCTGTCTGCGTCTGCCTGTCTGTCTCCCTGTCTGCGTCTGCCAGCCTGCCTGTCTGTCTGTCAGCCAGTCTGCCTGTCTGTCTGCGTCTGTTAGCCTGCCTGCCTGTTTGCGTCTGTCTGCCTGCCTGCCTGTCTGTCTGTCTGCCTCCCTGTCTTTCAGCCTGCCTGTCTGTCTGTCTGCGTCTGTCAGCCTGCCTCCCTGCCTGAATTGTCAGCCTGTCTGTCTGTAAGCGTCTGTTTGCCTGCCTGCCTGCCTGCCTGTCTGTCTGCCAGTCTGTCTGCCTGTCTGTCAGCCAGTCTGTCTGTCTGTCTGTCTGTCTGTCAGCCAGTCTGTCTGTCTGTCTGTCTGTCAGCCAGTCTGTCTGTCTGTCTGTCTGTCTGTCTGTCTGTCTGCGTCTGTCAGCCTGCCTGCCTGCCTGCCTGTCTGCGTCTGTCAGCCTGCCTGTCAGCCTGCCTGCCTGTCTTTCTGCCTCTCTGCGTCTGCCTGTCTGTCTGCATGTCTGTCTGTCTGCGTCTGTCAGCCTGCCTGCATGCCTGTCTCCCTGTCTGCCAGCCTGCCTGTCTGTCTGTCTGTCTGTCTGTCTGCGTCTGCGTCTGTCAGCCTGCCTGTCTGTCTGTCTGCATTGTCAGCCTGTCTGTCTGTCAGCCAGTCTGTCTGTAAGCGTCTGTCAGCCAGCCAGTCTGTCTGTGTGTCTGGCTGACTGTCTGCCTGTCTGTCTGCATCTGTCAGACTGCCTGCATGCCTGTCTCCCTGTCTGCATCTGCCAGCCTGCCTGTCTGTCTGTCAGCCAGTCTGCCTGTCTGTCTGCGTCTGTTAGCCTGCCTGCCTGTTTGCGTCTGTCTGCCTGCCTGCCTGTCTGTCTGTCTGCGTCTGTCAGCCTGTCTGTCTGCCTCCCTGTCTGTCAGCCTGCCTGCCTGTCTGCGTCCGTCAGCCTGCCTCCCTCTCTGTCTGCGTTGTCAGCCTGTCTGTCTGCCTGTCTGTCAGCCAGTCTGTCAGCCAGTCTGTCTGTCTGTCTGTCTGTCTGTCTGTCAGCCAGTCTGTCTGTCTGTCTGTCAGCCAGTCTGTCAGCCAGTCTATCAGTCAGTCTGTCTGCCTGCCTGCGTCTGCCTCTTTCAGCCTGCCTGCCTGTCTGCGTCTGTCAGCCTGCCTGTCTGTCTGTCTGCATTGTCAGCCTGTCTGTCTGTCAGCCAGTCTGTCAGCCAGCCAGTCTGTCTGTGTGTCTGGCTGACTGTCTGCCAGGCAGTCTGTCAGACTGCCTGCATGCCTGTCTCCCTGTCTGCATCTGCCAGCCTGCCTGTCTGTCTGTCAGCCAGTCTGCCTGTCTGTCTGCGTCTGTTAGCCTGCCTGCCTGTTTGCGTCTGTCTGCCTGCCTGCCTGTCTGTCTGTCTGCGTCTGTCAGCCTGTCTGTCTGCCTCCCTGTCTGTCAGCCTGCCTGCCTGTCTGCGTCCGTCAGCCTGCCTCCTTCTCTGTCTGCGTTGTCAGCCTGTCTGCCTCACTGTCTGTCAGCCTGCCTGTCTGTCTGTCTGCCTGTCTGCGTCTGCCTGTCTGTCTCCCTGTCTCCCTGTCTGCGTCTGCCAGCCTGCCTGTCTGTCTGTCAGCCAGTCTGCCTGTCTGTCTGCGTCTGTTAGCCTGCCTGCCTGTTTGCGTCTGTCTGTCTGCCTGCCTGCCTGTCTGTCTGTCAGCCTGTCTGTCTGCCTCCCTGTCTGTCAGCCTGCCTGTCTGTCTGTCTGCGTCTGTCAGCCTGCCTCCCTGCCTCCCTGCCTGAATTGTCAGCCTGTCTGTCTGTAAGCATCTGTTAGCCTGTCTGCGTCTGTCTGTCTGCCTGCCTGCCTGTCTGTCTGTCAGCCTGTCTGTCTGCCTCCCTGCCTGTCTGTCTGCATGTCTGTCTGTCTGCGTCTGTCAGCCTGCCTGCCTGCCTGCCTGTCTGTCTGTCTGTCTGTCTGTCTGTCTGTCTGTCTTTCTGCGTCTGTCAGCCTGCCTGCCTGTCTGCGTCTGTCAGCCTGCCTGTCAGCCTGCCTGCCTGCCTCTCTGCGTCTGCCTGTCTGTCTGCATGCGTCTGTCAGCCTGCCTGCATGCCTGTCTCCCTGTCTGCCAGCCTGCCTGTCTGCGTCTGTCAGCCTGTCTGTCTGTCTGTCAGCCAGCCAGTCTGTCAGCCTGTCTGTCTGTCTGTCAGCCAGCCTGTCTGTCAGCCAGTCTGCCTGCCTGTCTGCGTCTGCCTGTCTGTCTGCGTCTGTCAGCCTGCCTCCTGTCTGTCTGCATTGTCAGCCGGTCTGTCTGTAAGCGTCTGTTAGCCTGCCTGCCTGCCTGTCTGCGTCTGTCTGCCTGCCTGTCTGTCTGCCTGTCTGTCAGCCAGTCTGTCTGTCTGCCTGTCTGTCTGCATGTCTGTCAGCCTGCCTGTCTGTCTGTCAGCCAGTCTGTCTGTCAGACTGCCTGCATGCCTGTCTCCCTGTCTGCGTCTGCCAGCCTGCCTGTCTGTCTATCAGCCAGTCTGCCTGTCTGTCTGCCTGCCTGCCTGCCTGCCTGCCTGCGTCTGTCAGCCTGTCTGTCTGCCTGTCTGTCTGTCTGCCTGCGTCTGTCAGCCTGCCTGTCTGTCTGTCAGCCAGTCTGTCTGTCAGCCAGTCGGTCTGCGTGTCTGTCAGCCAGTCTGTCAGCCTGCCTGCCTGTCTGCGTCTGTCAGCCTGCCTGTCAGCCTGCCTGCCTGTCTGTCTGCCTCTCTGCGTCTGCCTGTCTGTCTGCATGTCTGTCTGTCTGCGTCTGTCAGCCTGCCTGCATGCCTGTCTCCCTGTCTGCCAGCCTGCCTGTCTGTCTGTCTGTCTGCGTCTGTCAGCCTGTCTGTCTGTCTGTCAGCCAGCCTGTCTGTCAGCCAGTCTGTCTGTCTGTCTGTCTGTCTGTCTGTCTTTCTGCGTCTGTCAGCCTGCCTGCCTGTCTGCGTCTGTCAGCCTGCCTGTCAGCCTGCCTGCCTGCCTCTCTGCGTCTGCCTGTCTGTCTGCATGTCTGTCTGTCTGCGTCTGTCAGCCTGCCTGCATGCCTGTCTCCCTGTCTGCCAGCCTGCCTGTCTGTCTGTCTGCGTCTGTCAGCCTGTCTGTCTGTCTGTCTGTCTGTCAGCCAGCCTGTCTGTCAGCCAGTCTGTCAGCCAGTCTGTCAGGCAGTCTGTCTGTCTGTCTGTCTGTCTGTCTGTCTGCCTGTCTGTCTGTCTGCGTCTGTCAGCCTGCCTCCCTGTCTGTCTGCATTGTCAGCCTGTCTGTCTGTAAGCGTCTGTTAGCCTGCCTGCCTGCCTGTCTGCGTCTGTCTGCCTGCCTGTCTGTCTGCCTGTCTGTCTGCCTGTCTGTCAGCCAGTCTGTCTGTCTGTCTGTCTGTCTGTCTGCGTCTGTCAGCCTGCCTGTCTGTCTGTCTGTCAGCCAGTCTGTCTGTAAGCGTCTGTCAGACTGCCTGCATGCCTGTCTCCCTGTCTGCGTCTGCCAGCCTGTCTGTCTATCAGCCAGTCTGCCTGTCTGTCTGCGTCTGTTAGCCTGCCTGTCTGTCTGCGTGCCTGCCTGTCTGCGTCTGTCAGCCTGTCTGTCTGTCTGTCTGTCTGTCTGTCTGTCTGTCTGTCTGTCTGTCTTTCTGCGTCTGTCAGCCTGCCTGCCTGTCTGAGTCTGTCAGCCTGCCTGCCTGTCAGCCTGCCTGCCTGTCTGTCTGCCTCTCTGCGTCTGCCTGTCTGTCTGCATGTCTGTCTCCCTGTCTGCCAGCCTGCCTGTCTGTCTGTCTGTCTGCGTCTGTCAGCCTGTCTGTCTGTCTGTGTGTCTGTCTGTCTGTCTGTCAGCCAGCCTGTCTGTCAGCCAGTCTGTCTGTCTGCCTGTCTGCGTCTGTCAGCCTGCCTCCCTGTCTGTCTGCATTGTCAGCCTGTCTGTCTGTAAGCGTCTGTTAGCCTGCCTGCCTGCCTGTCTGCGTCTGTCTGCCTGACTGTCTGTCAGCCAGTCTGTCTGTCTGTCTGTCAGCCAGTCTGTCTGTCAGCCAGTCTGTCTGTCTGTCAGCCTGCCTGCCTGTCTGCCTCTCTGCGTCTGCCTGTCTGTCTGCATGTCTGTCTGTCTGCGTCTGTCAGCCTGCCTGTCTGTCTGTCTGTCAGCCAGTCTGTCTGTAAGCGTCTGTCAGACTGCCTGCATGCCTGTCTCCCTGTCTGCGTCTGCCAGCCTGCCTGTCTGTCTATCAGCCAGTCTGCCTGTCTGTCTGCGTCTGTTAGCCTGCCTGTCTGTCTGCGTCTGTCTGCCTGCCTGCCTGCATGCCTGTCTCCCTGTCTGCCAGCCTGCCTGTCTGTCTGTCTGCGTCTGTCAGCCTGTCTGTCTGTCTGTCTGTCTGTCTGTCAGCCAGCCTGTCTGTCAGCCAGTCTGTCTGTCTGCCTGTCTGCGTCTGTCAGCCTGCCTCCCTGTCTGTCTGCATTGTCAGCCTGTCTGTCTGTAAGCGTCTGTTAGCCTGCCTGCCTGTCTGCGTCTGTCTGCCTGCCTGTCTGTCTGCCTGTCTGTCAGCCAGTCTGTCAGCCAGTCTGTCTGTCTGTCTGTCTGTCTGTCAGCCAGTCTGTCTGTCTGTCTGTCAGCCAGTCTGTCTGTCTGTCTGTCTGTCAGCCAGTCTGTCTGTCTGTCTGTCAGCAAGTCTGTCTGTCTGTCTGTCTGCCTCTCTGCGTCTGCCTGTCTGTCTGCATGTCTGTCTGTCTGCGTCTGTCAGCCTGCCTGCCTGTCTGTCTGCCTCTCTGCGTCTGCCTGTCTGTCTGCGTCTGTCAGCCTGCCTGCATGCCTGTCTCCCTGTCTGTCAGCCAGCCTGTCTGTCTGTCAGCCAGTCTGTCTGTCTGTCTGTCTGTCTGTCTGTCTGCCTGTCTGCGTCTGCCTGTCTGTCTGCGTCTGTCAGCCTGCCTCCCTGTCTGTCTGCATTGTCAGCCTGTCTGTCTGTAAGCGTCTGTTAGCCTGCCTGCCTGCCTGTCTGCGTCTGTCTGCCTGTCTGTCAGCCAGTTTGTCTGTCTGTCTGTCTGTCTGCGTCTGTCAGCCTGCCTGTCTGTCTGCCTGTCAGCCAGTCTGTCTGTAAGCGTCTGTCAGACTGCCTGCATGCCTGTCTCCCTGTCTGCGTCTGCCAGCCTGTCTGTCTATCAGCCAGTCTGCCTGTCTGTCTGCGTCTGTTAGCCTGCCTGTCTGTCTGCGTGCCTGCCTGTCTGCGTCTGTCAGCCTGTCTGTCTGCCTGTCTGTCTGTCTGTCTGTCTGTCTGTCTCCCTGTCTCCCTGTCTGCGTCTGCCAGCCTGCCTGTCTGTCTGTCAGCCAGTCTGCCTGTCTGTCTGCGTCTGTTAGCCTGTCTGCCTGTTTGCGTCTGTCTGTCTGCCTGCCTGCCTGTCTGTCTGTCAGCCTGTCTGTCTGCCTCCCTGTCTGTCAGCCTGCCTGTCTGTCTGTCTGCGTCTGTCAGCCTGCCTCCCTGCCTGAATTGTCAGCCTGTCTGTCTGTAAGCGTCTGTTAGCCTGTCTGCGTCTGTCTGCCTGCCTGTCTGTCTGCCTGTCTATCTGTCTGTCTGTCAGCCAGTCTGTCTGTCTGTCTGTCTGTCAGCCAGTCTGTCTGTCTGTCTGTCTGTCTGTCTGTCTGTCAGCCAGTCTGTCTGTCTGTCTGTTTGTCTGTCAGCCAGTCTGTCTGTCTGTCTGTCTGTCTGTCTGCCTCTCTGCGTCTGTCTGTCTGTCTGTCTGTCTCTTTCTGTCTGTCTGTCTGTCTGCCTCTCTGCGTCTGCCTGTCTGTCTGCCTGTCTGTCTGTCTGCGTCTGTCAGCCTGCCTCCCTGCCTGAATTGTCAGCCTGTCTGTCTGTAAGCGTCTGTTAGCCTGTCTGCGTCTGTCTGCCTGCCTGTCTGTCTGCCTGTCTATCTGTCTGTCTGTCAGCCAGTCTGTCTGTCTGTCTGTCTGTCAGCCAGTCTGTCTGTCTGTCTGTCTGTCTGTCAGCCAGTCTGTCTGTCTGTCTGTCAGCCAGTCTGTCAGCCAGTCTATCAGTCAGTCTGTCTGCCTGCCTGCGTCTGCCTCTTTCAGCCTGCCTGCCTGTCTGCGTCTGTCAGCCTGCCTGTCTGTCTGTCTGCATTGTCAGCCTGTCTGTCTGTCAGCCAGTCTGTCAGCCAGCCAGTCTGTCTGTGTGTCTGGCTGACTGTCTGCCAGGCAGTCTGTCAGACTGCCTGCATGCCTGTCTCCCTGTCTGCATCTGCCAGCCTGCCTGTCTGTCTGTCAGCCAGTCTGCCTGTCTGTCTGCGTCTGTTAGCCTGCCTGCCTGTTTGCGTCTGTCTGCCTGCCTGCCTGTCTGTCTGTCTGCGTCTGTCAGCCTGTCTGTCTGCCTCCCTGTCTGTCAGCCTGCCTGTCTGTCTGTCTACGTCTGTCAGCCTGCCTGAATTGTCAGCCTGCCTGAATTGTCAGCCTGTCTGTCAGCCTGTCTATCTGTCTGCCTGCCTTTGTCTGTCCCTGCCTGTGTCTGTCTGTCTGTGTGTTGGTATGTTACCATTGACAGGTGGAAGACACCACCCACGGAGCCCAGTGCTCAGGCTTCGGCAAGAAGTCGCTCTCTTCCATTGAGTGTGCTGACATCATTGGTCGACACCAGCATCTCCACATCTTGACTTTGCCGTTCACACACTCGCTTTGCCTGGTAACCTAGCAACAATTACAAAGTTAATCTATGTTAGAGCAGTGAAAACAGCCACATTACTGTCACACACTACACAGTTTGTATCATTTATGATCCCAGAGCAAAGTTTCAGATTTATATGGTGTACAGTAAAGCCAATTTTAAGATAATGTTTGCATCAGTGGCTGTCCCTATCAAATATCTTAAGTCTGTATGTCTGGGTCTGTGTTTCTGTCTGTCTGTCAGACGGCCTTTCCGTGTGCGTCTGTGTGTCAGCCTGCCTGCCTGTCTGTCTGCCTCTCTGCGTCTGCCTGTCTGTCTGCATGTCTGTCTGTCTGCGTCTGTCAGCCTGCCTGTCTGTCTGTCTGTCAGCCAGTCTGTATGTAAGCGTCTGTCAGACTGCCTGCATGCCTGTCTCCCTGTCTGCCAGCCTGCCTGTCTGTCTGTCTGTCTGCGTCTGTCAGCCTGTCTGTCTGTCTGTCTGTCTGTCAGCCAGCCTGTCTGTCTGTCTGTCTGTCTGTCTGTCTGTCTGTCTGTCTGCCTGTCTGCGTCTGCCTGTCTGTCTGCGACTGTCAGCCTGCCTCCCTGTCTGTCTGCATTGTCAGCCTGTCTGTCTGTAAGCGTCTGTTAGCCTGCCTGCCTGCCTGTCTGCGTCTGTCTGCCTGCCTGTCTGTCTGCCTGTCTGTCAGCCAGTCTGTCTGTCTGTCTGTCTGCGTCTGTCAGCCTGCCTGTCTGTCTGTCTGTCTGTCTGTCAGCCAGTCTGTCTGTAAGCGTCTGTCAGACTGCCTGCATGCCTGTCTCCCTGTCTGCGTCTGCCAGCCTGTCTGTCTATCAGCCAGTCTGCCTGTCTGTCTGCGTCTGTTAGCCTGCCTGTCTGTCTGCGTGCCTGCCTGTCTGCGTCTGTCTGTCTGTCTGTCTGTCTGTCTGTCTGTCTGTCTTTCTGCGTCTGTCAGCCTGCCTGCCTGTCTGCGTCTGTCAGCCTGCCTGTCAGCCTGCCTGCCTGTCTGTCTGCCTCTCTGCGTCTGCCTGTCTGTCTGCATGTCTGTCTGTCTGCGTCTGTCAGCCTGCCTGCATGCCTGTCTCCCTGTCTGCCAGCCTGCCTGTCTGTCTGTCTGTCTGTCTGCGTCTGTCAGCCTGTCTGTCTGTCTGTCTGTCTGTCTGTCAGCCAGCCTGTCTGTCAGCCAGTCTGTCTGTCTGTCTGTCTGTCTGCCTGTCTGCGTCTGCCTGTCTGTCTGCGTCTGTCAGCCTGCCTCCCTGTCTGTCTGCATTGTCAGCCTGTCTGTCTGTAAGCGTCTGTTAGCCTGCCTGCCTGCCTGTCTGCGTCTGTCTGCCTGCCTGTCTGTCTGCCTGTCTGTCAGCCAGTCTGTCTGTCTGTCTCCCTGTCTGCGTCTGCCAGCCTGCCTGTCTGTCTATCAGCCAGTCTGCCTGTCTGTCTGCGTCTGTTAGCCTGCCTGTCTGTCTGCGTCTGTCTGCCTGCCTGCCTGCGTCTGTCAGCCTGTCTGTCTGCCTGCCTGTCTGTCTGTCTGCCTGCCTGTCTGCGTCTGCCTGTCTGTCTCCCTGTCTGCGTCTGCCAGCCTGCCTGTCTGTCTGTCAGCCAGTCTGCCTGTCTGTCTGCGTCTGTTAGCCTGCCTGCCTGTTTGCGTCTGTCTGCCTGCCTGCCTGTCTGTCTGTCTGCCTCCCTGTCTTTCAGCCTGCCTGTCTGTCTGTCTGCGTCTGTCAGCCTGCCTCCCTGCCTGAATTGTCAGCCTGTCTGTCTGTAAGCGTCTGTTTGCCTGCCTGCCTGCCTGCCTGTCTGTCTGCCAGTCTGTCTGCCTGTCTGTCAGCCAGTCTGTCTGTCTGTCTGTCTGTCTGTCAGCCAGTCTGTCTGTCTGTCTGTCTGTCAGCCAGTCTGTCTGTCTGTCTGTCTGTCTGTCTGTCTGTCTGCGTCTGTCAGCCTGCCTGCCTGCCTGCCTGTCTGCGTCTGTCAGCCTGCCTGTCAGCCTGCCTGCCTGTCTTTCTGCCTCTCTGCGTCTGCCTGTCTGTCTGCATGTCTGTCTGTCTGCGTCTGTCAGCCTGCCTGCATGCCTGTCTCCCTGTCTGCCAGCCTGCCTGTCTGTCTGTCTGTCTGTCTGTCTGCGTCTGCGTCTGTCAGCCTGCCTGTCTGTCTGTCTGCATTGTCAGCCTGTCTGTCTGTCAGCCAGTCTGTCTGTAAGCGTCTGTCAGCCAGCCAGTCTGTCTGTGTGTCTGGCTGACTGTCTGCCTGTCTGTCTGCATCTGTCAGACTGCCTGCATGCCTGTCTCCCTGTCTGCATCTGCCAGCCTGCCTGTCTGTCTGTCAGCCAGTCTGCCTGTCTGTCTGCGTCTGTTAGCCTGCCTGCCTGTTTGCGTCTGTCTGCCTGCCTGCCTGTCTGTCTGTCTGCGTCTGTCAGCCTGTCTGTCTGCCTCCCTGTCTGTCAGCCTGCCTGCCTGTCTGCGTCCGTCAGCCTGCCTCCCTCTCTGTCTGCGTTGTCAGCCTGTCTGCCTCACTGTCTGTCAGCCTGCCTGTCTGTCTGTCTGCCTGTCTGCGTCTGCCTGTCTGTCTCCCTGTCTCCCTGTCTGCGTCTGCCAGCCTGCCTGTCTGTCTGTCAGCCAGTCTGCCTGTCTGTCTGCGTCTGTTAGCCTGCCTGCCTGTTTGCGTCTGTCTGTCTGCCTGCCTGCCTGTCTGTCTGTCAGCCTGTCTGTCTGCCTCCCTGTCTGTCAGCCTGCTTGTCTGTCTGTCTGCGTCTGTCAGCCTGCCTCCCTGCCTCCCTGCCTGAATTGTCAGCCTGTCTGTCTGTAAGCATCTGTTAGCCTGTCTGCGTCTGTCTGTCTGCCTGCCTGCCTGTCTGTCTGTCAGCCTGTCTGTCTGCCTCCCTGCCTGTCTGTCTGCATGTCTGTCTGTCTGCGTCTGTCAGCCTGCCTGCCTGCCTGTCTGTCTGTCTGTCTGTCTGTCTGTCTGTCTGTCTGTCTGTCTGTCTTTCTGCGTCTGTCAGCCTGCCTGCCTGTCTGCGTCTGTCAGCCTGCCTGTCAGCCTGCCTGCCTGCCTCTCTGCGTCTGCCTGTCTGTCTGCATGCGTCTGTCAGCCTGCCTGCATGCCTGTCTCCCTGTATGCCAGCCTGCCTGTCTGTCTGTCTGTCTGCGTCTGTCAGCCTGTCTGTCTGTCTGTCAGCCAGCCAGTCTGTCAGCCTGTCTGTCTGTCTGTCAGCCAGCCTGTCTGTCAGCCAGTCTGCCTGCCTGTCTGCGTCTGCCTGTCTGTCTGCGTCTGTCAGCCTGCCTCCCTGTCTGTCTGCATTGTCAGCCGGTCTGTCTGTAAGCGTCTGTTAGCCTGCCTGCCTGCCTGTCTGCGTCTGTCTGCCTGCCTGTCTGTCTGCCTGTCTGTCAGCCAGTCTGTCTGTCTGCCTGTCTGTCTGCATGTCTGTCAGCCTGCCTGTCTGTCTGTCAGCCAGTCTGTCTGTAAGCGTCTGTCAGACTGCCTGCATGCCTGTCTCCCTGTCTGCGTCTGCCAGCCTGCCTGTCTGTCTATCAGCCAGTCTGCCTGTCTGTCTGCCTCTCTGCGTCTGCCTGTCTGTCTGCATGTCTGTCTGTCTGCGTCTGTCAGCCTGCCTGTCTGTCTGTCTGTCAGCCAGTCTGTATGTAAGCGTCTGTCAGACTGCCTGCATGCCTGTCTCCCTGTCTGCCAGCCTGCCTGTCTGTCTGTCTGTCTGCGTCTGTCAGCCTGTCTGTCTGTCTGTCTGTCAGCCAGCCTGTCTGTCTGTCTGTCTGTCTGTCTGTCTGTCTGTCTGTCTGCCTGTCTGCGTCTGCCTGTCTGTCTGCGTCTGTCAGCCTGCCTCCCTGTCTGTCTGCATTGTCAGCCTGTCTGTCTGTAAGCGTCTGTTAGCCTGCCTGCCTGCCTGTCTGCGTCTGTCTGCCTGCCTGTCTGCCTGTCTGTCAGCCAGTCTGTCTGTCTGTCTGTCTGCGTCTGTCAGCCTGCCTGTCTGTCTGTCTGTCTGTCAGCCAGTCTGTCTGTAAGCGTCTGTCAGACTGCCTGCATGCCTGTCTCCCTGTCTGCGTCTGCCAGCCTGTCTGTCTATCAGCCAGTCTGCCTGTCTGTCTGCGTCTGTCAGCCTGCCTGCTTGTCTGTCTGCCTGCGTCTGCCTGTCTGTCTGCCTGTCTGTCTGCGTCTGTCAGCCTGCCTGTCTGTCTGCATGTCTGTCAACCAGTCTGCCAGTCTGTCTGCCTGTCTGCGTCTGTCAGCCTGCCTGTCTGCCTGCCTGCGTCTCCCTGTCTGCGTCTGTCAGCCTACCTGTCTGTCTGTGTCTGTCAGACTGCCTGCCTCCCTGTCTGTCTGCGTCCGTCAGCCTGCCTCCCTTGTCTGTCTGCATTGTCAGCCTGTCTGTCTGTCTGCCTGCCTCTGCCTGCGTCTGTCAGCCTGCGTCTGTCAGCCTGCCTGCCTGTCTGTCTGTGTCTGTCAGACTGCCTGCCTCCCTGTCTGCGTCCGTCAGCCTGCCTGCTTGTCTGTCTGCCTGTCTGCCTCTGTCAGCCTGCCTACGTCTCCCTGTCTGCGTCTGTCAGCCTGTCTGTCTGCCTGTCAGCCAGTCTGCCTGCCTGTCTGTCTGTCTGTCTGCCTCAGCCTGTCTGTCTGCCTGCCTGTCTGTGTTTGTTAGCCTGCCTTCCTGCCTGTCTATGTCTGTCTGCCTGCCTGTCTGTCTGCCTGCGTCTGTCAGCATGCCTGCCTGTCTGCGTCTGTCAGCCTGCCTGCCTGCTTGCCTGCCTGCCTGCGTCTCCCTGTCTGCGTATACCTGCCTGCCTGTCAGCCTGCATGTCCGTCTGTCTGCCTGCCTGTCTGTCTGTCTGCATGTCCGTCTGTCTGCCAGTCTGCCTGCGTCTGCCTGTCTGCCTCTGTCAGCCTGCGTGCCTGCCTCCCTGCCTGTCTGCGTCTGTCAGCCTCCCTGCCTGTCTGTCAGCCTGCATGTCCGTCTGTCTGCCTGTCTGTCTGCCAGCCAGTCTGTCTGTCTGTCTGTCTGCCTGCCTCTGCCTGCGTCTGTCAGCCTGCGTCTGTCAGCCTGCCTGCCTGTCTGTCTGCCTGCGTCTGCCTGTCTGTCTGTCTGCCTGTCTGTCTGCGTCTGTCAGCCTGCCTGTCTGTCTGCATGTCTGTCAGCCAGTCTGCCAGTCTGTCTGCCTGTCTGCGTCTGTCAGCCTGCCTGCCTGTCTGCGTCTGTCAGCCTGCCTGCCTGCCTCTCTGCGTCTGCCTGTCTGTCTGCATGCGTCTGTCAGCCTGCCTGCATGCCTGTCTCCCTGTCTGCCAGCCTGCCTGTCTGTCTGTCTGTCTGCGTCTGTCAGCCTGTCTGTCTGTCTGTCAGCCAGCCAGTCTGTCAGCCTGTCTGTCTGTCTGTCAGCCAGCCTGTCTGTCAGCCAGTCTGCCTGCCTGTCTGCGTCTGTCAGCCTGCCTGCCTGTCAGCCTGCCTGCCTGTCTGTCTGCCTCTCTGCGTCTGCCTGTCTGTCTGCATGTCTGTCTCCCTGTCTGCCAGCCTGCCTGTCTGTCTGTCTGTCTGCGTCTGTCAGCCTGTCTGTCTGTCTGTGTGTCTGTCTGTCTGTCTGTCAGCCAGCCTGTCTGTCAGCCAGTCTGTCTGTCTGCCTGTCTGCGTCTGTCAGCCTGCCTCCCTGTCTGTCTGCATTGTCAGCCTGTCTGTCTGTAAGCGTCTGTTAGCCTGCCTGCCTGCCTGTCTGCGTCTGTCTGCCTGACTGTCTGTCAGCCAGTCTGTCTGTCTGTCTGTCAGCCAGTCTGTCTGTCAGCCAGTCTGTCTGTCTGTCAGCCTGACTGCCTGTCTGCCTCTCTGCGTCTGCCTGTCTGTCTGCATGTCTGTCTGTCTGCGTCTGTCAGCCTGCCTGTCTGTCTGTCTGTCAGCCAGTCTGTCTGTCTGTCTGTCAGCCAGTCTGTCTGTAAGCGTCTGTCAGACTGCCTGCATGCCTGTCTCCCTGTCTGCGTCTGCCAGCCTGCCTGTCTGTCTATCAGCCAGTCTGCCTGTCTGTCTGCGTCTGTTAGCCTGCCTGTCTGTCTGCGTCTGTCTGCCTGCCTGCCTGCATGCCTGTCTCCCTGTCTGCCAGCCTGCCTGTCTGTCTGTCTGCGTCTGTCAGCCTGTCTGTCTGTCTGTCTGTCTGTCTGTCAGCCAGCCTGTCTGTCAGCCAGTCTGTCTGTCTGCCTGTCTGCGTCTGTCAGCCTGCCTCCCTGTCTGTCTGCATTGTCAGCCTGTCTGTCTGTAAGCGTCTGTTAGCCTGCCTGCCTGTCTGCGTCTGTCTGCCTGCCTGTCTGTCTGCCTGTCTGTCAGCCAGTCTGTCAGCCAGTCTGTCTGTCTGTCTGTCTGTCTGTCAGCCAGTCTGTCTGTCTGTCTGTCAGCCAGTCTGTCAGCCAGTCTATCAGTCAGTCTGTCTGCCTGCCTGCGTCTGCCTCTTTCAGCCTGCCTGCCTGTCTGCGTCTGTCAGCCTGCCTGTCTGTCTGTCTGCATTGTCAGCCTGTCTGTCTGTCAGCCAGTCTGTCAGCCAGCCAGTCTGTCTGTGTGTCTGGCTGACTGTCTGCCAGGCAGTCTGTCAGACTGCCTGCATGCCTGTCTCCCTGTCTGCATCTGCCAGCCTGCCTGTCTGTCTGTCAGCCAGTCTGCCTGTCTGTCTGCGTCTGTTAGCCTGCCTGCCTGTTTGCGTCTGTCTGCCTGCCTGCCTGTCTGTCTGTCTGCGTCTGTCAGCCTGTCTGTCTGCCTCCCTGTCTGTCAGCCTGCCTGTCTGTCTGTCTACGTCTGTCAGCCTGCCTGAATTGTCAGCCTGCCTGAATTGTCAGCCTGTCTGTCAGCCTGTCTATCTGTCTGCCTGCCTTTGTCTGTCCCTGCCTGTGTCTGTCTGTCTGTGTGTTGGTATGTTACCATTGACAGGTGGAAGACACCACCCACGGAGCCCAGTGCTCAGGCTTCGGCAAGAAGTCGCTCTCTTCCATTGAGTGTGCTGACATCATTGGTCGACACCAGCATCTCCACATCTTGACTTTGCCGTTCACACACTCGCTTTGCCTGGTAACCTAGCAACAATTACAAAGTTAATCTATGTTAGAGCAGTGAAAACAGCCACATTACTGTCACACACTACACAGTTTGTATCATTTATGATCCCAGAGCAAAGTTTCAGATTTATATGGTGTACAGTAAAGCCAATTTTAAGATAATGTTTGCATCAGTGGCTGTCCCTATCAAATATCTTAAGTCTGTATGTCTGGGTCTGTGTTTCTGTCTGTCTGTCAGACGGCCTTTCCGTGTGCGTCTGTGTGTCAGCCTGCCTGCCTGTCTGTCTGCCTCTCTGCGTCTGCCTGTCTGTCTGCATGTCTGTCTGTCTGCGTCTGTCAGCCTGCCTGTCTGTCTGTCTGTCAGCCAGTCTGTATGTAAGCGTCTGTCAGACTGCCTGCATGCCTGTCTCCCTGTCTGCCAGCCTGCCTGTCTGTCTGTCTGTCTGCGTCTGTCAGCCTGTCTGTCTGTCTGTCTGTCTGTCAGCCAGCCTGTCTGTCTGTCTGTCTGTCTGTCTGTCTGTCTGTCTGTCTGCCTGTCTGCGTCTGCCTGTCTGTCTGCGTCTGTCAGCCTGCCTCCCTGTCTGTCTGCATTGTCAGCCTGTCTGTCTGTAAGCGTCTGTTAGCCTGCCTGCCTGCCTGTCTGCGTCTGTCTGCCTGCCTGTCTGTCTGCCTGTCTGTCAGCCAGTCTGTCTGTCTGTCTGTCTGCGTCTGTCAGCCTGCCTGCCTGTCTGTCTGTCTGTCTGTCAGCCAGTCTGTCTGTAAGCGTCTGTCAGACTGCCTGCATGCCTGTCTCCCTGTCTGCGTCTGCCAGCCTGTCTGTCTATCAGCCAGTCTGCCTGTCTGTCTGCGTCTGTTAGCCTGCCTGTCTGTCTGCGTGCCTGCCTGTCTGCGTCTGTCTGTCTGTCTGTCTGTCTGTCTGTCTGTCTGTCTTTCTGCGTCTGTCAGCCTGCCTGCCTGTCTGCGTCTGTCAGCCTGCCTGTCAGCCTGCCTGCCTGTCTGTCTGCCTCTCTGCGTCTGCCTGTCTATCTGCATGTCTGTCTGTCTGCGTCTGTCAGCCTGCCTGCATGCCTGTCTCCCTGTCTGCCAGCCTGCCTGTCTGTCCGTCTGTCTGCGTCTGTCAGCCTGTCTGTCTGTCTGTCTGTCTGTCTGTCAGCCAGCCTGTCTGTCAGCCAGTCTGTCTGTCTGTCTGTCTGTCTGCCTGTCTGCGTCTGCCTGTCTGTCTGCGTCTGTCAGCCTGCCTCCCTGTCTGTCTGCATTGTCAGCCTGTCTGTCTGTAAGCGTCTGTTAGCCTGCCTGCCTGCCTGTCTGCGTCTGTCTGCCTGCCTGTCTGTCTGCCTGTCTGTCAGCCAGTCTGTCTGTCTGTCTCCCTGTCTGCGTCTGCCAGCCTGCCTGTCTGTCTATCAGCCAGTCTGCCTGTCTGTCTGCGTCTGTTAGCCTGCCTGTCTGTCTGCGTCTGTCTGCCTGCCTGCCTGCGTCTGTCAGCCTGTCTGTCTGCCTGCCTGTCTGTCTGTCTGCCTGCCTGTCTGCGTCTGCCTGTCTGTCTCCCTGTCTGCGTCTGCCAGCCTGCCTGTCTGTCTGTCAGCCAGTCTGCCTGTCTGTCTGCGTCTGTTAGCCTGCCTGCCTGTTTGCGTCTGTCTGCCTGCCTGCCTGTCTGTCTGTCTGCCTCCCTGTCTTTCAGCCTGCCTGTCTGTCTGTCTGCGTCTGTCAGCCTGCCTCCCTGCCTGAATTGTCAGCCTGTCTGTCTGTAAGCGTCTGTTTGCCTGCCTGCCTGCCTGTCTGTCTGCCAGTCTGTCTGCCTGTCTGTCAGCCAGTCTGTCTGTCTGTCTGTCTGTCTGTCTGTCTGTCAGCCAGTCTGTCTGTCTGTCTGTCTGTCAGCCAGTCTGTCTGTCTGTCTGTCTGTCTGTCTGTCTGTCTGTCTGCGTCTGTCAGCCTGCCTGCCTGCCTGCCTGTCTGCGTCTGTCAGCCTGCCTGTCAGCCTGCCTGCCTGTCTTTCTGCCTCTCTGCGTCTGCCTGTCTGTCTGCATGTCTGTCTGTCTGCGTCTGTCAGCCTGCCTGCATGCCTGTCTCCCTGTCTGCCAGCCTGCCTGTCTGTCTGTCTGTCTGTCTGTCTGCGTCTGCGTCTGTCAGCCTGCCTGTCTGTCTGTCTGCATTGTCAGCCTGTCTGTCTGTCAGCCAGTCTGTCTGTAAGCGTCTGTCAGCCAGCCAGTCTGTCTGTGTGTCTGGCTGACTGTCTGCCTGTCTGTCTGCATCTGTCAGACTGCCTGCATGCCTGTCTCCCTGTCTGCATCTGCCAGCCTGCCTGTCTGTCTGTCAGCCAGTCTGCCTGTCTGTCTGCGTCTGTTAGCCTGCCTGCCTGTTTGCGTCTGTCTGCCTGCCTGCCTGTCTGTCTGTCTGCGTCTGTCAGCCTGTCTGTCTGCCTCCCTGTCTGTCAGCCTGCCTGCCTGTCTGCGTCCGTCAGCCTGCCTCCCTCTCTGTCTGCGTTGTCAGCCTGTCTGCCTCACTGTCTGTCAGCCTGCCTGTCTCCCTGTCTGCCTGTCTGCGTCTGCCTGTCTGTCTCCCTGTCTCCCTGTCTGCGTCTGCCAGCCTGCCTGTCTGTCTGTCAGCCAGTCTGCCTGTCTGTCTGCGTCTGTTAGCCTGCCTGCCTGTTTGCGTCTGTCTGTCTGCCTGCCTGCCTGTCTGTCTGTCAGCCTGTCTGTCTGCCTCCCTGTCTGTCAGCCTGCTTGTCTGTCTGTCTGCGTCTGTCAGCCTGCCTCCCTGCCTCCCTGCCTGAATTGTCAGCCTGTCTGTCTGTAAGCATCTGTTAGCCTGTCTGCGTCTGTCTGTCTGCCTGCCTGCCTGTCTGTCTGTCAGCCTGTCTGTCTGCCTCCCTGCCTGTCTGTCTGCATGTCTGTCTGTCTGCGTCTGTCAGCCTGCCTGCCTGCCTGTCTGTCTGTCTGTCTGTCTGTCTGTCTGTCTGTCTGTCTGTCTGTCTGTCTTTCTGCGTCTGTCAGCCTGCCTGCCTGTCTGCGTCTGTCAGCCTGCCTGTCAGCCTGCCTGCCTGCCTCTCTGCGTCTGCCTGTCTGTCTGCATGCGTCTGTCAGCCTGCCTGCATGCCTGTCTCCCTGTCTGCCAGCCTGCCTGCCTGTCTGTCTGTCTGCGTCTGTCAGCCTGTCTGTCTGTCTGTCAGCCAGCCAGTCTGTCAGCCTGTCTGTCTGTCTGTCAGCCAGCCTGTCTGTCAGCCAGTCTGCCTGCCTGTCTGCGTCTGCCTGTCTGTCTGCGTCTGTCAGCCTGCCTCCCTGTCTGTCTGCATTGTCAGCCGGTCTGTCTGTAAGCGTCTGTTAGCCTGCCTGCCTGCCTGTCTGCGTCTGTCTGCCTGCCTGTCTGTCTGCCTGTCTGTCTGCCTGTCTGTCAGCCAGTCTGTCTGTCTGCCTGTCTGTCTGCATGTCTGTCAGCCTGCCTGTCTGTCTGTCAGCCAGTCTGTCTGTAAGCGTCTGTCAGACTGCCTGCATGCCTGTCTCCCTGTCTGCGTCTGCCAGCCTGCCTGTCTGTCTATCAGCCAGTCTGCCTGTCTGTCTGCCTGCCTGCCTGCCTGCCTGCGTCTGTCAGCCTGTCTGTCTGCCTGTCTGTCTGTCTGCCTGCGTCTGTCAGCCTGCCTGTCTGTCTGTCAGCCAGTCTGTCTGTCAGCCAGTCGGTCTGCGTGTCTGTCAGCCAGTCTGTCAGCCAGTCTATCAGTCTGTCTGTCAGTCTGTCTGTCAGCCAGTCTATCAGTCTGTCTGTCTGCCTGCGTCTGCCTCTTTCAGCCTGCCTGCCTGTCTGCGTCCGTCAGCCTGCCTCCCTCTCTGTCTGCGTTGTCAGCCTGTCTGCCTCACTGTCTGTCAGCCTGCCTGTCTGTCTGTCTGCCTGTCTGCGTCTGCCTGTCTGTCTCCCTGTCTCCCTGTCTGCGTCTGCCAGCCTGCCTGTCTGTCTGTCAGCCAGTCTGTCTGCGTCTGTTAGCCTGCCTGCCTGTTTGCGTCTGTCTGTCTGCCTGCCTGCCTGTCCGTCTGTCAGCCTGTCTGTCTGCCTCCCTGTCTGTCAGCCTGCATGTCTGTCTGTCTGCCAGCCTGCCTCCCTGCCTGAATTGTCAGCCTGTCTGTCTGTAAGCGTCTGTTAGCCTGTCTGCGTCTGTCTGTCTGCCTGCCTGCCTGTCTGTCTGTCTGTCTGTCTGTCTGTCCGTGTGCGTCTGTGTGTCAGCCTGCCTGCCTGTCTGTCTGCCTCTCTGCGTCTGCCTGTCTGTCTGCATGTCTGTCTGTCTGCGTCTGTCAGCCTGCCTGTCTGTCTGTCTGTCAGCCAGTCTGTATGTAAGCGTCTGTCAGACTGCCTGCATGCCTGTCTCCCTGTCTGCCAGCCTGCCTGTCTGTCTGTCTGTCTGCGTCTGTCAGCCTGTCTGTCTGTCTGTCTGTCAGCCAGCCTGTCTGTCTGTCTGTCTGTCTGTCTGTCTGTCTGTCTGTCTGTCTGCCTGTCTGCGTCTGCCTGTCTGTCTGCGTCTGTCAGCCTGCCTCCCTGTCTGTCTGCATTGTCAGCCTGTCTGTCTGTAAGCGTCTGTTAGCCTGCCTGCCTGCCTGTCTGCGTCTGTCTGCCTGCCTGTCTGCCTGTCTGTCAGCCAGTCTGTCTGTCTGTCTGTCTGCGTCTGTCAGCCTGCCTGTCTGTCTGTCTGTCTGTCAGCCAGTCTGTCTGTAAGCGTCTGTCAGACTGCCTGCATGCCTGTCTCCCTGTCTGCGTCTGCCAGCCTGTCTGTCTATCAGCCAGTCTGCCTGCCTCTGCCTGCGTCTGTCAGCCTGCGTCTGTCAGCCTGCCTGCCTGTCTGTCTGTGTCTGTCAGACTGCCTGCCTCCCTGTCTGCGTCCGTCAGCCTGCCTGCTTGTCTGTCTGCCTGTCTGCCTCTGTCAGCCTGCCTACGTCTCCCTGTCTGCGTCTGTCAGCCTGTCTGTCTGCCTGTCAGCCAGTCTGCCTGCCTGTCTGTCTGTCTGCCTCAGCCTGTCTGTCTGCCTGCCTGTCTGTGTTTGTTAGCCTGCCTTCCTGCCTGTCTATGTCTGTCTGCCTGCCTGTCTGTCTGCCTGCGTCTGTCAGCATGCCTGCCTGTCTGCGTCTGTCAGCCTGCCTGCCTGCTTGCCTGCCTGCCTGCCTGCGTCTCCCTGTCTGCGTATACCTGCCTGCCTGTCAGCCTGCATGTCCGTCTGTCTGCCTGCCTGTCTGTCTGTCTGCATGTCCGTCTGTCTGCCAGTCTGCCTGCGTCTGCCTGTCTGCCTCTGTCAGCCTGCCTGCCTGCCTCCCTGCCTGTCTGCGTCTGTCAGCCTCCCTGCCTGTCTGTCAGCCTGCATGTCCGTCTGTCTGCCTGTCTGTCTGCCAGCCAGTCTGTCTGTCTGTCTGCCTGCCTCTGCCTGCGTCTGTCAGCCTGCGTCTGTCAGCCTGCCTGCCTGTCTGCCTGCCTGCGTCTGCCTGTCTGCCTCTGTCAGCCTGCCTGCCTGCCTACGGCTGTTTGCCTGCCTGCGTCTCCCTGTCTGCGTCTGTCAGCCTGTCAGCCTGCCTGTCTGTCTGCATGTCTGTCAGCCAGTCTGCCAGTCTGTCTGCCTGTCTGCGTCTGTCAGCCTGCCTGTCTGCCTGCCTGCGTCTCCCTGTCTGCGTCTGTCAGCCTACCTGTCTGTCTGTGTCTGTCAGACTGCCTGCCTCCCTGTCTGTCTGCGTCCGTCAGCCTGCCTCCCTTGTCTGTCTGCATTGTCAGCCTGTCTGTCTGTCTGCCTGCCTCTGCCTGCGTCTGTCAGCCTGCGTCTGTCAGCCTGCCTGCCTGTCTGTCTGTGTCTGTCAGACTGCCTGCCTCCCTGTATGCGTCCGTCAGCCTGCCTGCTTGTCTGTCTGCCTGTCTGCCTCTGTCAGCCTGCCTACGTCTCCCTGTCTGCGTCTGTCAGCCTGTCTGTCTGCCTGTCAGCCAGTCTGCCTGCCTGTCTGTCTGTCTGTCTGCCTCAGCCTGTCTGTCTGCCTGCCTGTCTGTGTTTGTTAGCCTGCCTTCCTGCCTGTCTATGTCTGTCTGCCTGCCTGTCTGTCTGCCTGCGTCTGTCAGCATGCCTGCCTGTCTGCGTCTGTCAGCCTGCCTGGCTGCTTGCCTGCCTGCCTGCCTGCGTCTCCCTGTCTGCGTATACCTGCCTGCCTGTCAGCCTGCATGTCCGTCTGTCTGCCTGCCTGTGTCTGTCTGCATGTCCGTCTGTCTGCCAGTCTGCCTGCGTCTGCCTGTCTGCCTCTGTCAGCCTGCCTGCCTGCCTCCCTGCCTGTCTGCGTCTGTCAGCCTCCCTGCCTGTCTGTCAGCCTGCATGTCCGTCTGTCTGCCTGTCTGTCTGCCAGCCAGTCTGTCTGTCTGTCTGCCTGCCTCTGCCTGCGTCTGTCAGCCTGCGTCTGTCAGCCTGCCTGCCTGTCTGTCTGCCTGCGTCTGCCTGTCTGTCTGCCTGTCTGTCTGCGTCTGTCAGCCTGCCTGTCTGTCTGCATGTCTGTCAACCAGTCTGCCAGTCTGTCTGCCTGTCTGCGTCTGTCAGCCTGCCTGTCTGCCTGCCTGCGTCTCCCTGTCTGCGTCTGTCAGCCTACCTGTCTGTCTGTGTCTGTCAGACTGCCTGCCTCCCTGTCTGTCTGCGTCCGTCAGCCTGCCTCCCTTGTCTGTCTGCATTGTCAGCCTGTCTGTCTGTCTGCCTGCCTCTGCCTGCGTCTGTCAGCCTGCGTCTGTCAGCCTGCCTGCCTGTCTGTCTGTGTCTGTCAGACTGCCTGCCTCCCTGTCTGCGTCCGTCAGCCTGCCTGCTCGTCTGTCTGCCTGTCTGCCTCTGTCAGCCTGCCTACGTCTCCCTGTCTGCGTCTGTCAGCCTGTCTGTCTGCCTGTCAGCCAGTCTGCCTGCCTGTCTGTCTGTCTGTCTGCCTCAGCCTGTCTGTCTGCCTGCCTGTCTGTGTTTGTTAGCCTGCCTTCCTGCCTGTCTATGTCTGTCTGCCTGCCTGTCTGTCTGCCTGCGTCTGTCAGCATGCCTGCCTGTCTGCGTCTGTCAGCCTGCCTGCCTGCTTGCCTGCCTGCCTGCCTGCGTCTCCCTGTCTGCGTATACCTGCCTGCCTGTCAGCCTGCATGTCCGTCTGTCTGCCTGCCTGTCTGTCTGTCTGCATGTCCGTCTGTCTGCCAGTCTGCCTGCGTCTGCCTGTCTGCCTCTGTCAGCCTGCGTGCCTGCCTCCCTGCCTGTCTGCGTCTGTCAGCCTCCCTGCCTGTCTGTCAGCCTGCATGTCCGTCTGTCTGCCTGTCTGTCTGCCAGCCAGTCTGTCTGTCTGTCTGTCTGCCTGCCTCTGCCTGCGTCTGTCAGCCTGCGTCTGTCAGCCTGCCTGCCTGTCTGTCTGCCTGCGTCTGCCTGTCTGTCTGTCTGCCTGTCTGTCTGCGTCTGTCAGCCTGCCTGTCTGTCTGCATGTCTGTCAGCCAGTCTGCCAGTCTGTCTGCCTGTCTGCGTCTGTCAGCCTGCCTGCCTGTCTGCGTCTGTCAGCCTGCCTGTCAGCCTGCCTGCCTGCCTCTCTGCGTCTGCCTGTCTGTCTGCATGCGTCTGTCAGCCTGCCTGCATGCCTGTCTCCCTGTCTGCCAGCCTGCCTGTCTGTCTGTCTGTCTGCGTCTGTCAGCCTGTCTGTCTGTCTGTCAGCCAGCCAGTCTGTCAGCCTGTCTGTCTGTCTGTCAGCCAGCCTGTCTGTCAGCCAGTCTGCCTGCCTGTCTGCGTCTGCCTGTCTGTCTGCGTCTGTCAGCCTGCCTCCCTGTCTGTCTGCATTGTCAGCCGGTCTGTCTGTAAGCGTCTGTTAGCCTGCCTGCCTGCCTGTCTGCGTCTGTCTGCCTGCCTGTCTGTCTGCCTGTCTGTCTGCCTGTCTGTCTGTCTGCCTGTCTGTCTGCATGTCTGTCAGCCTGCCTGTCTGTCTGTCAGCCAGTCTGTCTGTAAGCGTCTGTCAGACTGCCTGCATGCCTGTCTCCCTGTCTGCGTCTGCCAGCCTGCCTGTCTGTCTATCAGCCAGTCTGCCTGTCTGTCTGCCTGCCTGCCTGCCTGCCTGCCTGCGTCTGTCAGCCTGTCTGTCTGCCTGTCTGTCTGTCTGCCTGCGTCTGTCAGCCTGCCTGTCTGTCTGTCAGCCAGTCTGTCTGTCAGCCAGTCGGTCTGCGTGTCTGTCAGCCAGTCTGTCAGCCAGTCTATCAGTCTGTCTGTCAGTCTGTCTGTCAGCCAGTCTATCAGTCTGTCTGTCTGCCTGCCTGCGTCTGCCTCTTTCAGCCTGCCTGCCTGTCTGCGTCCGTCAGCCTGCCTCCCTCTCTGTCTGCGTTGTCAGCCTGTCTGCCTCACTGTCTGTCAGCCTGCCTGTCTGTCTGTCTGCCTGTCTGCGTCTGCCTGTCTGTCTCCCTGTCTGCGTCTGCCAGCCTGCCTGCCTGTCTGTCAGCCAGTCTGTCTGCGTCTGTTAGCCTGCCTGCCTGTTTGCGTCTGTCTGTCTGCCTGCCTGCCTGTCCGTCTGTCAGCCTGTCTGTCTGCCTCCCTGTCTGTCAGCCTGCATGTCTGTCTGTCTGCCAGCCTGCCTCCCTGCCTGAATTGTCAGCCTGTCTGTCTGTAAGCGTCTGTTAGCCTGTCTGCGTCTGTCTGTCTGCCTGCCTGCCTGTCTGTCTGTCTGTCTGTCTGTCCGTGTGCGTCTGTGTGTCAGCCTGCCTGCCTGTCTGTCTGCCTCTCTGCGTCTGCCTGTCTGTCTGCATGTCTGTCTGTCTGCGTCTGTCAGCCTGTCTGTCTGTCTGTCTGTCTGTCAGCCAGCCTGTCTGTCTGTCTGTCTGCCTGTCTGCGTCTGCCTGTCTGTCTGCGTCTGTCAGCCTGCCTCCCTGTCTGTCTGCATTGTCAGCCTGTCTGTCTGTAAGCGTCTGTTAGCCTGCCTGTCTGCGTCTGTCTGCCTGCCTGTCTGCCTGTCTGTCAGCCAGTCTGTCTGTCTGTCTGTCTGCGTCTGTCAGCCTGCCTGTCTGTCTGTCTGTCTGTCAGCCAGTCTGTCTGTAAGCGTCTGTCAGACTGCCTGCATGCCTGTCTCCCTGTCTGCGTCTGCCAGCCTGTCTGTCTATCAGCCAGTCTGCCTGTCTGTCTGCGTCTGTTAGCCTGCCTGTCTGTCTGCGTGCCTGCCTGTCTGCGTCTGTCTGTCTGTCTGTCTGTCTTTCTGCGTCTGTCAGCCTGCCTGCCTGTCTGCGTCTGTCAGCCTGCCTGTCAGCCTGCCTGCCTGTCTGTCTGCCTCTCTGCGTCTGCCTGTCTGTCTGCATGTCTGTCTGTCTGCGTCTGTCAGCCTGCCTGCATGCCTGTCTCCCTGTCTGCCAGCCTGCCTGTCTGTCTGTCTGTCTGCGTCTGTCAGCCTGTCTGTCTGTCTGTCTGTCTGTCAGCCAGCCTGTCTGTCAGCCAGTCTGTCTGTCTGTCTGTCTGTCTGCCTGTCTGCGTCTGCCTGTCTGTCTGCGTCTGTCAGCCTGCCTCCCTGTCTGTCTGCATTGTCAGCCTGTCTGTCTGTAAGCGTCTGTTAGCCTGCCTGCCTGCCTGTCTGCGTCTGTCTGCCTGCCTGTCTGTCTGCCAGTCTGTCTGTCTGTCTGTCTGTCTGCGTCTGTCAGCCTGCCTGTCTGTCTGTCTGTCAGCCAGTCTGTCTGTAAGCGTCTGTCAGACTGCCTGCATGCCTGTCTCCCTGTCTGCGTCTGCCAGCCTGCCTGTCTGTCTATCAGCCAGTCTGCCTGTCTGTCTGCGTCTGTTAGCCTGCCTGTCTGTCTGCGTCTGTCTGCCTGCCTGCCTGCATGCCTGTCTCCCTGTCTGCCAGCCTGCCTGTCTGTCTGTCTGCGTCTGTCAGCCTGTCTGCCTGTCTGTCTCCCTGTCTGCGTCTGCCAGCCTGCCTGTCTGTCTGTCAGCCAGTCTGCCTGTCTGTCTGCGTCTGTTAGCCTGCCTGCCTGTTTGCGTCTGTCTGCCTGCCTGCCTGTCTGTCTGTCTGCCTCCCTGTCTGTCAGCCTGCCTGTCTGTCTGTCTGCGTCTGTCAGCCTGCCTCCCTGCCTGAATTGTCAGCCTGTCTGTCTGTAAGCGTCTGTTAGCCTGCCTGCCTGCCTGCCTGTCTGTCTGCCAGTCTGTCTGCCTGTCTGTCAGCCAGTCTGTCTGTCTGTCTGTCTGTCTGTCTGTCTGTCTGTCAGCCAGTCTGTCTGTCTGTCTGTCAGCCAGTCTGTCTGTCTGTCTGTCTGTCTGTCTGTCTGTCTGTCTGCGTCTGTCAGCCTGCCTGCCTGCCTGCCTGTCTGCGTCTGTCAGCCTGCCTGTCAGCCTGCCTGCCTGTCTTTCTGCCTCTCTGCGTCTGCCTGTCTGTCTGCATGTCTGTCTGTCTGCGTCTGTCAGCCTGCCTGCATGCCTGTCTCCCTGTCTGCCAGCCTGCCTGTCTGTCTGTCTGTCTGTCTGTCTGTCTGCGTCTGCGTCTGTCAGCCTGCCTGTCTGTCTGTCTGCATTGTCAGCCTGTCTGTCTGTCAGCCAGTCTGTCTGTAAGCGTCTGTCAGCCAGCCAGTCTGTCTGTGTGTCTGGCTGACTGTCTGCCTGTCTGTCTGCATCTGTCAGACTGCCTGCATGCCTGTCTCCCTGTCTGCATCTGCCAGCCTGCCTGTCTGTCTGTCAGCCAGTCTGCCTGTCTGTCTGCGTCTGTTAGCCTGCCTGCCTGTTTGCGTCTGTCTGCCTGCCTGCCTGTCTGTCTGTCTGCGTCTGTCAGCCTGTCTGTCTGCCTCCCTGTCTGTCAGCCTGCCTGCCTGTCTGCGTCCGTCAGCCTGCCTCCCTCTCTGTCTGCGTTGTCAGCCTGTCTGCCTCACTGTCTGTCAGCCTGCCTGTCTGTCTGTCTGCCTGTCTGCGTCTGCCTGTCTGTCTCCCTGTCTCCCTGTCTGTCTGTCAGCCAGTCTGCCTGTCTGTCTGCGTCTGTTAGCCTGCCTGCCTGTTTGCGTCTGTCTGTCTGCCTGCCTGTCTGTCTGTCAGCCTGTCTGTCTGCCTCCCTGTCTGTCAGCCTGCCTGTCTGTCTGTCTGCGTCTGTCAGCCTGCCTCCCTGCCTGAATTGTCAGCCTGTCTGTCTGTAAGCATCTGTTAGCCTGTCTGCGTCTGTCTGTCTGCCTGCCTGCCTGTCTGTCTGTCAGCCTGTCTGTCTGCCTCCCTGCCTGTCTGTCTGCATGTCTGTCTGTCTGCGTCTGTCAGCCTGCCTGCCTGCCTGTCTGTCTGTCTGTCTGTCTGTCTGTCTGTCTGTCTGTCTGTCTGTCTGTCTGTCTGTCTGTCTGTCTTTCTGCGTCTGTCAGCCTGCCTGCCTGTCTGCGTCTGTCAGCCTGCCTGTCAGCCTGCCTGCCTGCCTCTCTGCGTCTGCCTGTCTGTCTGCATGCGTCTGTCAGCCTGCCTGCATGCCTGTCTCCCTGTCTGCCAGCCTGCCTGTCTGTCTGTCTGTCTGCGTCTGTCAGCCTGTCTGTCTGTCTGTCAGCCAGCCTGTCTGTCAGCCAGTCTGTCTGTCTGTCTGTCTGCCTGCCTGTCTGCGTCTGCCTGTCTGTCTGCGTCTGTCAGCCTGCCTCCCTGTCTGTCTGCATTGTCAGCCGGTCTGTCTGTAAGCGTCTGTTAGCCTGCCTGCCTGCCTGTCTGCGTCTGTCTGCCTGCCTGTCTGTCTGCCTGTCTGTCTGCCTGTCTGTCAGCCAGTCTGTCTGTCTGCCTGTCTGTCTGCATGTCTGTCAGCCTGCCTGTCTGTCTGTCAGCCAGTCTGTCTGTAAGCGTCTGTCAGACTGCCTGCATGCCTGTCTCCCTGTCTGCGTCTGCCAGCCTGTCTGTCTATCAGCCAGTCTGCCTGTCTGTCTGCGTCTGTTAGCCTGCCTGTCTGTCTGCGTGCCTGCCTGTCTGCGTCTGTCTGTCTGTCTGTCTGTCTTTCTGCGTCTGTCAGCCTGCCTGCCTGTCTGCGTCTGTCAGCCTGCCTGCCTGTCTGCGTCTGTCAGCCTGCCTGTCAGCCTGTCTGTCTGCCTCTCTGCGTCTGCCTGTCTGTCTGCATGTCTGTCTGTCTGCGTCTGTCAGCCTGCCTGCATGCCTGTCTCCCTGTCTGCCAGCCTGCCTGTCTGTCTGTCTGCGTCTGTCAGCCTGTCTGTCTGTCTGTCTGTCTGTCTGTCAGCCAGCCTGTCTGTCAGCCAGTCTGTCTGTCTGTCTGTCTGTCTGCCTGTCTGCGTCTGCCTGTCTGTCTGCGTCTGTCAGCCTGCCTCCCTGTCTGTCTGCATTGTCAGCCTGTCTGTCTGTAAGCGTCTGTTAGCCTGCCTGCCTGCCTGTCTGCGTCTGTCTGCCTGCCTGTCTGTCTGCCAGTCTGTCTGTCTGTCTGTCTGTCTGTCTGCGTCTGTCAGCCTGCCTGTCTGTCTGTCTGTCAGCCAGTCTGTCTGTAAGCGTCTGTCAGACTGCCTGCATGCCTGTCTCCCTGTCTGCGTCTGCCAGCCTGCCTGTCTGTCTATCAGCCAGTCTGCCTGTCTGTCTGCGTCTGTTAGCCTGCCTGTCTGTCTGCGTCTGTCTGCCTGCCTGCCTGCGTCTGTCAGCCTGTCTGTCTGCCTGCCTGTCTGTCTGTCTGCCTGCCTGTCTGCGTCTGCCTGTCTGTCTCCCTGTCTGCGTCTGCCAGCCTGCCTGTCTGTCTGTCAGCCAGTCTGCCTGTCTGTCTGCGTCTGTTAGCCTGCCTGCCTGTTTGCGTCTGTCTGCCTGCCTGCCTGTCTGTCTGTCTGCCTCCCTGTCTGTCAGCCTGCCTGTCTGTCTGTCTGCGTCTGTCAGCCTGCCTCCCTGCCTGAATTGTCAGCCTGTCTGTCTGTAAGCGTCTGTTAGCCTGCCTGCCTGCCTGCCTGTCTGTCTGCCAGTCTGTCTGCCTGTCTGTCAGCCAGTCTGTCTGTCTGTCTGTCTGTCTGTCTGTCTGTCTGTCTGTCTGTCTGTCAGCCAGTCTGTCTGTCTGTCTGTCTGTCTGTCTGTCAGCCAGTCTGTCTGTCTGTCTGTCTGTCTGTCTGTCTGCGTCTGTCAGCCTGCCTGCCTGCCTGCCTGTCTGCGTCTGTCAGCCTGCCTGTCAGCCTGCCTGCCTGTCTTTCTGCCTCTCTGCGTCTGCCTGTCTGTCTGCATGTCTGTCTGTCTGCGTCTGTCAGCCTGCCTGCATGCCTGTCTCCCTGTCTGCCAGCCTGCCTGTCTGTCTGTCTGTCTGTCTGTCTGTCTGCGTCTGCGTCTGTCAGCCTGCCTGTCTGTCTGTCTGCATTGTCAGCCTGTCTGTCTGTCAGCCAGTCTGTCTGTAAGCGTCTGTCAGCCAGCCAGTCTGTCTGTGTGTCTGGCTGACTGTCTGCCTGTCTGTCTGCATCTGTCAGACTGCCTGCATGCCTGTCTCCCTGTCTGCATCTGCCAGCCTGCCTGTCTGTCTGTCAGCCAGTCTGCCTGTCTGTCTGCGTCTGTTAGCCTGCCTGCCTGTTTGCGTCTGTCTGCCTGCCTGCCTGCCTGTCTGTCTGCGTCTGTCAGCCTGTCTGTCTGCCTCCCTGTCTGTCAGCCTGCCTGCCTGTCTGCGTCCGTCAGCCTGCCTCCCTCTCTCTCTGTCTGCGTTGTCAGCCTGTCTGCCTCACTGTCTGTCAGCCTGCCTGTCTGTCTGTCTGCCTGTCTGCGTCTGCCTGTCTGTCTCCCTGTCTCCCTGTCTGCGTCTGCCAGCCTGCCTGTCTGTCTGTCAGCCAGTCTGCCTGTCTGTCTGCGTCTGTTAGCCTGCCTGCCTGTTTGCGTCTGTCTGTCTGCCTGCCTGTCTGTCTGTCAGCCTGTCTGTCTGCCTCCCTGTCTGTCAGCCTGCCTGTCTGTCTGTCTGCATCTGTCAGCCTGCCTCCCTGCCTGAATTGTCAGCCTGTCTGTCTGTAAGCATCTGTTAGCCTGTCTGCGTCTGTCTGTCTGCCTGCCTGCCTGTCTGTCTGTCAGCCTGTCTGTCTGCCTCCCTGCCTGTCTGTCTGCATGTCTGTCTGTCTGCGTCTGTCAGCCTGCCTGCCTGCCTGTCTGCGTCTGCCTGTCTGTCTGCATGCGTCTGTCAGCCTGCCTGCATGCCTGTCTCCCTGTCTGCCAGCCTGCCTGTCTGTCTGTCTGTCTGCGTCTGTCAGCCTGTCTGTCTGTCTGTCAGCCAGCCTGTCTGTCAGCCAGTCTGTCTGTCTGTCTGTCTGCCTGCCTGTCTGCGTCTGCCTGTCTGTCTGCGTCTGTCAGCCTGCCTCCCTGTCTGTCTGCATTGTCAGCCGGTCTGTCTGTAAGCGTCTGTTAGCCTGCCTGCCTGCCTGTCTGCGTCTGTCTGCCTGCCTGTCTGTCTGCCTGTCTGTCAGCCAGTCTGTCTGTCTGCCTGTCTGTCTGCATGTCTGTCAGCCTGCCTGTCTGTCTGTCAGCCAGTCTGTCTGTAAGCGTCTGTCAGACTGCCTGCATGCCTGTCTCCCTGTCTGCGTCTGCCAGCCTGCCTGTCTGTCTATCAGCCAGTCTGCCTGTCTGTCTGCCTGCCTGCCTGCCTGCCTGCGTCTGTCAGCCTGTCTGTCTGCCTGTCTGCCTGCGTCTGTCAGCCTGCCTGTCTGTCTGTCAGCCAGTCTGTCTGTCAGCCAGTCGGTCTGCGTGTCTGTCAGCCAGTCTGTCAGCCAGTCTATCAGTCTGTCTGTCAGTCTGTCTGTCAGCCAGTCTATCAGTCTGTCTGTCTGCCTGCCTGCGTCTGCCTCTTTCAGCCTGCCTGCCTGTCTGCGTCCGTCAGCCTGCCTCCCTCTCTGTCTGCGTTGTCAGCCTGTCTGCCTCACTGTCTGTCAGCCTGCCTGTCTGTCTGCCTGTCTGCGTCTGCCTGTCTGTCTCCCTGTCTCCCTGTCTGCGTCTGCCAGCCTGCCTGTCTGTCTGTCAGCCAGTCTGTCTGCGTCTGTTAGCCTGCCTGCCTGTTTGTGTCTGTCTGTCTGCCTGCCTGCCTGTCCGTCTGTCAGCCTGTCTGTCTGCCTCCCTGTCTGTCAGCCTGCATGTCTGTCTGTCTGCCAGCCTGCCTCCCTGCCTGAATTGTCAGCCTGTCTGTCTGTAAGCGTCTGTTAGCCTGTCTGCGTCTGCCTGTCAGCCTGCCTGCCTGTCTGTCTGCCTCTCTGCGTCTGCCTGTCTGTCTGCATGTCTGTCTGTCTGCGTCTGTCAGCCTGCCTGCATGCCTGTCTCCCTGTCTGCCAGCCTGCCTGTCTGTCTGTCTGTCTGCGTCTGTCAGCCTGTCTGTCTGTCTGTCTGTCTGTCAGCCAGCCTGTCTGTCAGCCAGTCTGTCTGTCTGTCTGTCTGTCTGTCTGTCTGTCTGCCTGTCTGCGTCTGCCTGTCTGTCTGCGTCTGTCAGCCTGCCTCCCTGTCTGTCTGCATTGTCAGCCTGTCTGTCTGTAAGCGTCTGTTAGCCTGCCTGCCTGTCTGCGTCTGTCTGCCTGCCTGTCTGTCTGCCTGTCTGTCTGCCTGTCTGTCTGTCTGCGTCTGTCTGTCTGTCTGTCTGCGTCTGTCAGCCTGCCTGTCTGTCTGTCTGTCAGCCAGTCTGTCTGTAAGCGTCTGTCAGACTGCCTGCATGCCTTTCTCCCTGTCTGCGTCTGCCAGCCTGTCTGTCTATCAGCCAGTCTGCCTGTCTGTCTGCGTCTGTTAGCCTGCCTGTCTGTCTGCGCGCCTGTCTGTCTGCGTCTGTCAGCCTGTCTGTCTGTCTGTCTGTCTGTCTGTCTTTCTGCGTCTGTCAGCCTGCCTGCCTGTCTGCGTCTGTCAGCCTGCCTGTCAGCCTGCCTGCCTGTCTGTCTGCCTCTCTGCGTCTGCCTGTCTGTCTGCATGTCTGTCAGCCTGCCTGCATGCCTGTCTCCCTGTCTGCCAGCCTGCCTGTCTGTCTGTCTGTCTGCGTCTGTCAGCCTGTCTGTCTGTCTGTCTGTCTGTCTGTCTGTCTGTCAGCCAGCCTGTCTGTCAGCCAGTCTGTCTGTCTGTCTGTCTGTCTGTCTGTCTGCGTCTGCCTGTCTGTCTGCGTCTGTCAGCCTGCCTCCCTGTCTGTCTGCATTGTCAGCCTGTCTGCCTGTAAGCGTCTGTTAGCCTGCCTGCCTGCCTGTCTGCGTCTGTCTGCCTGCCTGTCTGTCTGCCTGTCTGCCTGCCTGTCTGTCTGCCTGTCTGTCTGCCAGTCTGTCAGCCAGTCTGTCAGTCTGTCTGTCTGTCTGTCTGCGTCTGTCAGCCAGTCTGTCTGTAAGCGTCTGTCAGACTGCCTGCATGCCTGTCTCCCTGTCTGCGTCTGCCAGCCTGTCTGTCTATCAGCCAGTCTGCCTGTCTGTCTTCGTCTGTTAGCCTGCCTGTCTGTCTGCGTGCCTGCCTGTCTGCGTCTGTCAGCCTGTCTGTCTGCCTGTCTGTCTGTCTGTCTGTCTGTCTGTCAGCCAGTCTGTCTGTCAGCCAGTCGGTCTGCGTGTCTGTCAGCCAGTCTATCAGTCAGTCTGTCTGTCAGCCAGTCTATCAGTCTGTCTGTCTGCCTGCCTGCGTCTGCCTCTTTCAGCCTGCCTGCCTGTCTGCGTCCGTCAGCCTGCCTCCCTCTCTGTCTGCGTTGTCAGCCTGTCTGTCTGCCTGTCTGCGTCTGCCAGCCTGCCTGTCTGTCTATCAGCCAGTCTGCCTGTCTGTCTGCGTCTGTTAGCCTGCCTGTCTGTCTGCGTCTGTCTGCGTCTGTCTGCCTGCCTGCCTGCCTGCCTGCCTGCGTCTGTCAGCCTGTCTGTCTGCCTGCCTGTCTGTCTGTCTGCCTGCCTGTCTGCGTCTGCCTGTCTGTCTCCCTGTCTGCGTCTGCCAGCCTGCCTGTCTGTCTGTCAGCCAGTCTGCCTGTCTGTCTGCGTCTGTTAGCCTGCCTGCCTGTTTGCGTCTGTCTGCCTGCCTGCCTGTCTGTCTGTCTGCCTCCCTGTCTGTCAGCCTGCCTGTCTGTCTGTCTGCGTCTGTCAGCCTGCCTCCCTGCCTGAATTGTCAGCCTGTCTGTCTGTAAGCGTCTGTTAGCCTGCCTGCCTGCCTGCCTGTCTGTCTGCCAGTCTGTCTGCCTGCCTGTCTGTCTGTCTGTCTGTCTGTCAGCCAGTCTGTCTGTCTGTCAGCCAGTCTGTCTGTCTGTCTGTCTGTCAGCCAGTCTGTCTGTCTGTCTGCCTCTCTGCGTCTGCCTGTCTGTCTGCATGTCTGTCTGTCTGCGTCTGTCAGCCTGCCTGCCTGTCTGTCTGTCTGTCAGCCAGTCTGTCAGCCTGCCTGCCTGTCTGCGTCTGTCAGCCTGCCTGTCAGCCTGCCTGCCTGTCTGTCTGCCTCTCTGCGTCTGCCTGTCTGTCTGCGTCTGTCAGCCTGCCTGCATGCCTGTCTCCCTGTCTGCCAGCCTGCCTGTCTGTCTGTCTGTCTGCGTCTGTCAGCCTGTCTGTCTGTCTGTCAGCCAGCCTGTCTGTCAGCCAGTCTGTCTGTAAGCGTCTGTCAGACTGCCTGCATGCCTGTCTCCCTGTCTGCGTCTGCCAGCCTGTCTGTCTATCAGCCAGTCTGCCTGTCTGTCTTCGTCTGTTAGCCTGCCTGTCTGTCTGCGTGCCTGCCTGTCTGCGTCTGTCAGCCTGTCTGTCTGCCTGTCTGTCTGTCTGTCTGTCTGTCTGTCTGTCAGCCAGTCTGTCTGTCAGCCAGTCGGTCTGCGTGTCTGTCAGCCAGTCTATCAGTCAGTCTGTCTGTCAGCCAGTCTATCAGTCTGTCTGTCTGCCTGCCTGCGTCTGCCTCTTTCAGCCTGCCTGCCTGTCTGCGTCCGTCAGCCTGCCTCCCTCTCTGTCTGCGTTGTCAGCCTGTCTGTCTGCCTGTCTGCGTCTGCCAGCCTGCCTGTCTGTCTATCAGCCAGTCTGCCTGTCTGTCTGCGTCTGTTAGCCTGCCTGTCTGTCTGCGTCTGTCTGCGTCTGTCTGCCTGCCTGCCTGCCTGCCTGCCTGCGTCTGTCAGCCTGTCTGTCTGCCTGCCTGTCTGTCTGTCTGCCTGCCTGTCTGCGTCTGCCTGTCTGTCTCCCTGTCTGCGTCTGCCAGCCTGCCTGTCTGTCTGTCAGCCAGTCTGCCTGTCTGTCTGCGTCTGTTAGCCTGCCTGTCTGTTTGCGTCTGTCTGCCTGCCTGCCTGTCTGTCTGTCTGCCTCCCTGTCTGTCAGCCTGCCTGTCTGTCTGTCTGCGTCTGTCAGCCTGCCTCCCTGCCTGAATTGTCAGCCTGTCTGTCTGTAAGCGTCTGTTAGCCTGCCTGCCTGCCTGCCTGTCTGTCTGCCAGTCTGTCTGCCTGCCTGTCTGTCTGTCTGTCTGTCTGTCTGTCAGCCAGTCTGTCTGTCTGTCAGCCAGTCTGTCTGTCTGTCTGTCTGTCAGCCAGTCTGTCTGTCTGTCTGCCTCTCTGCGTCTGCCTGTCTGTCTGCATGTCTGTCTGTCTGCGTCTGTCAGCCTGCCTGCCTGTCTGTCTGTCTGTCAGCCAGTCTGTCAGCCTGCCTGCCTGTCTGCGTCTGTCAGCCTGCCTGTCAGCCTGCCTGCCTGTCTGTCTGCCTCTCTGCGTCTGCCTGTCTGTCTGCGTCTGTCAGCCTGCCTGCATGCCTGTCTCCCTGTCTGCCAGCCTGCCTGTCTGTCTGTCTGTCTGCGTCTGTCAGCCTGTCTGTCTGTCTGTCAGCCAGCCTGTCTGTCAGCCAGTCTGTCTGTCTGTCTGTCTGTCTGTCTGTCTGTCTTTCTGCGTCTGTCAGCCTGCCTGCCTGTCTGCGTCTGTCAGCCTGCCTGTCAGCCTGCCTGTCTGCCTCTCTGCGTCTGCCTGTCTGTCTGCATGTCTGTCTGTCTGCGTCTGTCAGCCTGTCTGTCTGTCTGTCTGTCTGTCTGTCTGTCTGTCTGTCTGTCTGTCTGTCTGTCTGCCAGCCAGCCAGCCTGTCTGTCTGTCTGTCTGTCTGTCTGTCTGTCTGTCTGTAAGCGTCTGTCAGACTGCCTGCATGCCTGTCTCACCGTCTGCCAACCTGCCTGTCTGTCTGTCTGTCTGCGTCTGTCAGCCTGTCTGTCTGTCTGTCTGTCTGTCTGTCTGTCAGCCAGCCAGTCTGTTTGTCTGCCTGTCTGCATCTGCCTGTCTGCGTCTGTCAGCCTGCCTCCCTGTCTGTCTGCATTGTCAGCCTGTCTGTCTGTAAGCGTCTGTTAGCCTGCCTGCCTGCCTGCCTGTCTGCGTCTGCCAGCCTGCCTGTCTGTCTATCAGCCAGTCTGCCTGTCTGTCTGCGTCTGTTAGCGTGCCTGTCTGTCTGCGTCTGTCTGCCTGCCTGCCTGCCTGCCTGCGTCTGTCAGCCTGTCTGTCTGCCTGTCTGTCTGCCTGCGTCTGTCAGCCTGCCTGTCTGTCTGTCAGCCAGTCTGTCTGTCAGCCAGTCGGTCTGCGTGTCTGTCAGCCAGTCTGTCAGCCAGTCTATCAGTCTGTCTGTCAGTCTGTCTGTCAGCCAGTCTATCAGTCTGTCTGTCTGCCTGCCTGCGTCTGCCTCTTTCAGCCTGCCTGCCTGTCTGCGTCCGTCAGCCTGCCTCCCTCTCTGTCTGCGTTGTCAGCCTGTCTGCCTCCCTGTCTGTCAGCCTGCCTGTCTGTCTGTCTCCCTGTCTGCGTCTGCCAGCCTGCCTGTCTGTCTGTCAGCCAGTCTGCCTGTCTGTCTGCGTCTGTTAGCCTGCCTGCCTGTTTGCGTCTGTCTGCCTGCCTGCCTGTCTGTCTGTTTGCCTCCCTGTCTGTCAGCCTGCCTGTCTGTCTGTCTGCGTCTGTCAGCCTGCCTCCCTGCCTGAATTGTCAGCCTGTCTGTCTGTAAGCGTCTGTTAGCCTGCCTGCCTGCGTGTCTGCGTCTGTCTGCCTGCCTGTCTGTCTGCCAGTCTGTCTGTCTGTCTGTCTGTCTGCCAGTCTGTCTGTCTGTCTGTCTGTCAGCCAGTCTGTCTGTCTGTCTGTCTGTCAGCAAGTCTGTCTGTCTGTCTGTCAGCAAGTCTGTCTGTCTGTCTGTCTGTCTGTCTGCCTCTCTGCGTCTGCCTGTCTGTCTGCATGTCTGTCTGTCTGCGTCTGTCAGCCTGTCTGTCTGTCTGTCTGTCTGTCTGTCTGTCTGTCTGCCAGCCAGCCTGTCTGTCTGTCTGTCAGCCTGCCTGCCTGTCTGCGTCTGTCAGCCTGCCTGTCAGCCTGCCTGCCTGTCTTTCTGCCTCTCTGCGTCTGCCTGTCTGTCTGCATGTCTGTCTGTCTGCGTCTGTCACCCTGCCTGCATGCCTGTCTCCCTGTCTGCCAGCCTGCCTGTCTGTCTGTCTGCGTCTGTCAGCCTGTCTGTCTGTCAGCCAGCCTGTCTGTCAGCCAGTCTGTCTGTCTGTCTGTCTGTCTGTCTGCCTGTCTGCGTCTGCCTGTCTGTCTGCGTCTGTCAGCCTGCCTCCCTGTCTGTCTGCATTGTCAGCCTGTCTGTCTGTAAGCGTCTGTTAGCCTGCCTGCCTGCCTGTCTGCGTCTGTCTGCCTGCCTGTCTGTCTGCCAGTCTGTCTGTCTGTCTGTCTGTCTGCCAGTCTGTCTGTCTGTCTGTCTGTCAGCCAGTCTGTCTGTCTGTCTGTCTGTCAGCCAGTCTGTCTGTCTGTCTGTCAGCAAGTCTGTCTGTCTGTCTGTCTGTCTGCGTCTGCCTGTCTGTCTGCATGTCTGTCTGTCTGCGTCTGTCAGCCCGTCTGTCTGTCTGTCTGTCTGTCTGTCTGTCTGTCTGTCTGTCTGTCTGTCTGTCTGTCTGCCAGCCAGCCTGTCTGTCTGTCTGTCTGTCTGTCTGTCTGTCTGCGTCTGTCAGCCTGCCTGTCTGTCTGCGTAGGTTAGCCTGCCTGTCTGTCTGCGTGCCTGCCTGTCTGCGTCTGTCAGCCTGTCTGTCTGTCTGTCTGTCTGTCTGTCTGTCTGTCTGTCTTTCTGCGTCTGTCAGCCTGCCTGCCTGTCTGTCTGTCTGCCTCTCTGCGTCTGCCTGTCTGTCTGCATGTCTGTCTGCCTGCGTCTGTCAGCCTGCCTGCATGCCTGTCTCCCTGTCTGCCAGCCTGCCTGTCTGTCTGCGTCTGTCAGCCTGTCTGTCTGTCTGTCTGTCTGTCTGTCAGCCAGCCTGTCTGTCAGCCTGTCTGTCTGTCTGTCTGTCTGTCTGTCTGTCTGTCTGTCTGTCTGCCTGTCTGCGTCTGCCTGTCTGTCTGTCTGCCTGTCTGCGTCTGTCAGCCTGCCTCCCTGTCTGTCTGCATTGTCAGCCTGTCTGTCTGTAAGCGTCTGTTAGCCTGCCTGCCTGCCTGTCTGCGTCTGTCTGCCTGCCTGTCTGTCTGCCTGTCTGTCAGCCAGTCTGTCTGTCTGTCTGTCTGTCTGTCAGCCAGTCTGTCTGTCTGTCTGCGTCTGTCAGCCTGCCTGTCTGTCTGTCTGTCAGCCAGTCTGTCTGTAAGCGTCTGTCAGACTGCCTGCATGCCTGTCTCCCTGTCTGCGTCTGCCAGCCTGTCTGTCTATCAGCCAGTCTGCCCGTCTGTCTGCGTCTGTTCGCCTGCCTGTCTGTCTGCGTGCCTGCCTGTCTGCGTCTGTCAGCCTGCCTGTCAGCCTGCCTGCCTGTCTGTCTGCCTCTCTGCGTCTGCCTGTCTGTCTGCATGTCTGTCTGTCTGCGTATGTCAGCCTGCCTGCATGCCTGTCTCCCTGTCTGCCAGCCTGCCTGTCTGTCTGTCTGTCTGCGTCTGTCAGCCTGTCTCTCTGTCTGTCTGTCTGTCAGCCATCCTGTCTGTCAGCCAGTCTGTCTGTCTGTCTGTCTGTCTGTCTGTCTGTCAGCCAGTCTGTCTGTCTGTCTGTCTGTCAGCCAGTCTGTCTGTCTGTCTGCCTCTCTGCGTCTGCCTGTCTGTCTGCATGTCTGTCTGTCTGCGTCTGTCAGCCTGCCTGCCTGTCTGTCTGTCTGTCAGCCAGTCTGTCAGCCTGCCTGCCTGTCTGCGTCTGTCAGCCTGCCTGTCAGCCTGCCTGCCTGTCTGTCTGCCTCTCTGCGTCTGCCTGTCTGTCTGCATGTCTGTCTGTCTGCGTCTGTCAGCCTGCCTGCATGCCTGTCTCCCTGTCTGCCAGCCTGCCTGTCTGTCTGTCTGTCTGCGTCTGTCAGCCTGTCTGTCTGTCTGTCAGCCAGCCTGTCTGTCAGCCAGTCTGTCTGTCTGTCTGTCTGTCTGTCTGTCTGTCTTTCTGCGTCTGTCAGCCTGCCTGCCTGTCTGCGTCTGTCAGCCTGCCTGTCAGCCTGCCTGCCTGCCTCTCTGCGTCTGCCTGTCTGTCTGCATGTCTGTCTGTCTGCGTCTGTCAGCCTGCCTGCATGCCTGTCTCCCTGTCTGCCAGCCTGCCTGTCTGTCTGTCTGTCTGCGTCTGTCAGCCTGTCTGTCTGTCTGTCTGTCTGTCAGCCAGCCTGTCTGTCAGCCAGTCTGTCAGCCAGTCTGTCAGCCAGTCTGTCAGCAAGTCTGTCTGTCTGTCTGTCTGTCTGTCTGTCTGTCTGTCTGTCTGTCTGTCTGTCTGCCTGTCTGTCTGTCTGCGTCTGTCAGCCTGCCTCCCTGTCTGTCTGCATTGTCAGCCTGTCTGTCTGTAAGCGTCTGTTAGCCTGCCTGCCTGCCTGTCTGCGTCTGTCTGCCTGCCTGTCTGTCTGCCTGTCTGTCTGCCTGTCTGTCAGCCAGTCTGTCTGTCTGTCTGTCTGTCTGTCTGTCTGTCTGCGTCTGTCAGCCTGCCTGTCTGTCTGTCTGTCAGCCAGTCTGTCTGTAAGCGTCTGTCAGACTGCCTGCATGCCTGTCTCCCTGTCTGCGTCTGCCAGCCTGTCTGTCTATCAGCCAGTCTGCCTGTCTGTCTGCGTCTGTTAGCCTGCCTGTCTGTCTGCGTGCCTGCCTGTCTGCGTCTGTCAGCCTGTCTGTCTGTCTGTCTGTCTGTCTGTCTGTCTGTCTGTCTGTCTGTCTTTCTGCGTCTGTCAGCCTGCCTGCCTGTCTGAGTCTGTCAGCCTGCCTGCCTGTCAGCCTGCCTGCCTGTCTGTCTGCCTCTCTGCGTCTGCCTGTCTGTCTGCATGTCTGTCTCCCTGTCTGCCAGCCTGCCTGTCTGTCTGTCTGTCTGCGTCTGTCAGCCTGTCTGTCTGTCTGTGTGTCTGTCTGTCTGTCTGTCAGCCAGCCTGTCTGTCAGCCAGTCTGTCTGTCTGCGTCTGTCAGCCTGCCTCCCTGTCTGTCTGCATTGTCAGCCTGTCTGTCTGTAAGCGTCTGTTAGCCTGCCTGCCTGCCTGTCTGCGTCTGTCTGCCTGACTGTCTGTCAGCCAGTCTGTCTGTCTGTCTGTCAGCCAGTCTGTCTGTCAGCCAGTCTGTCTGTCAGCCAGTCTGTCTGTCTGTCAGCCTGCCTGCCTGTCTGCCTCTCTGCGTCTGCCTGTCTGTCTGCATGTCTGTCTGTCTGCGTCTGTCAGCCTGCCTGTCTGTCTGTCTGTCAGCCAGTCTGTCTGTAAGCGTCTGTCAGACTGCCTGCATGCCTGTCTCCCTGTCTGCGTCTGCCAGCCTGCCTGTCTGTCTATCAGCCAGTCTGCCTGTCTGTCTGCGTCTGTTAGCCTGCCTGTCTGTCTGCGTCTGTCTGCCTGCCTGCCTGCATGCCTGTCTCCCTGTCTGCCAGCCTGCCTGTCTGTCTGTCTGCGTCTGTCAGCCTGTCTGTCTGTCTGTCTGTCTGTCTGTCAGCCAGCCTGTCTGTCAGCCAGTCTGTCTGTCTGCCTGTCTGCGTCTGTCAGCCTGGCTCCCTGTCTGTCTGCATTGTCAGCCTGTCTGTCTGTAAGCGTCTGTTAGCCTGCCTGCCTGCCTGTCTGCGTCTGTCTGCCTGCCTGCCTGTCTGTCTGCCTGTCTGTCAGCCAGTCTGTCAGCCAGTCTGTCTGTCTGTCTGTCTGTCTGTCTGTCAGCCAGTCTGTCTGTCTGTCTGTCAGCCAGTCTGTCAGCCAGTCTATCAGTCAGTCTGTCTGCCTGCCTGCGTCTGCCTCTTTCAGCCTGCCTGCCTGTCTGCGTCTGTCAGCCTGCCTGTCTGTCTGTCTGCATTGTCAGCCTGTCTGTCTGTCAGCCAGTCTGTCAGCCAGCCAGTCTGTCTGTGTGTCTGGCTGACTGTCTGCCAGGCAGTCTGTCAGACTGCCTGCATGCCTGTCTCCCTGTCTGCATCTGCCAGCCTGCCTGTCTGTCTGTCAGCCAGTCTGCCTGTCTGTCTGCGTCTGTTAGCCTGCCTGCCTGTTTGCGTCTGTCTGCCTGCCTGCCTGTCTGTCTGTCTGCGTCTGTCAGCCTGTCTGTCAGCCTGCCTGTCTGTCTGTCTACGTCTGTCAGCCTGCCTGAATTGTCAGCCTGCCTGAATTGTCAGCCTGTCTGTCAGCCTGTCTATCTGTCTGCCTGCCTTTGTCTGTCCCTACCTGTGTCTGTCTGTCTGTGTGTTGGTATGTTACCATTGACAGGTGGAAGACACCACCCACGGAGCCCAGTGCTCAGGCTTCGGCAAGAAGTCGCTCTCTTCCATTGAGTGTGCTGACATCATTGGTCGACACCAGCATCTCCACATCTTGACTTTGCCGTTCACACACTCGCTTTGCCTGGTAACCTAGCAACAATTACAAAGTTAATCTATGTTAGAGCAGTGAAAACAGCCACATTACTGTCACACACTACACAGTTTGTATCATTTATGATCCCAGAGCAAAGTTTCAGATTTATATGGTGTACAGTAAAGCCAATTTTAAGATAATGTTTGCATCAGTGGCTGTCCCTATCAAATATCTTAAGTCTGTATGTCTGGGTCTGTGTTTCTGTCTGTCTGTCAGACGGCCTTTCCGTGTGCGTCTGTGTGTCAGCCTGCCTGCCTGTCTGTCTGCCTCTCTGCGTCTGCCTGTCTGTCTGCATGTCTGTCTGTCTGCGTCTGTCAGCCTGCCTGTCTGTCTGTCTGTCAGCCAGTCTGTATGTAAGCGTCTGTCAGACTGCCTGCATGCCTGTCTCCCTGTCTGCCAGCCTGCCTGTCTGTCTGTCTGTCTGCGTCTGTCAGCCTGTCTGTCTGTCTGTCTGTCTGTCAGCCAGCCTGTCTGTCTGTCTGTCTGTCTGTCTGTCTGTCTGTCTGTCTGCCTGTCTGCGTCTGCCTGTCTGTCTGCGTCTGTCAGCCTGCCTCCCTGTCTGTCTGCATTGTCAGCCTGTCTGTCTGTAAGCGTCTGTTAGCCTGCCTGCCTGCCTGTCTGCGTCTGTCTGCCTGCCTGTCTGTCTGCCTGTCTGTCAGCCAGTCTGTCTGTCTGTCTGTCTGCGTCTGTCAGCCTGCCTGTCTGTCTGTCTGTCTGTCAGCCAGTCTGTCTGTAAGCGTCTGTCAGACTGCCTGCATGCCTGTCTCCCTGTCTGCGTCTGCCAGCCTGTCTGTCTATCAGCCAGTCTGCCTGTCTGTCTGCGTCTGTTAGCCTGCCTGTCTGTCTGCGTGCCTGCCTGTCTGCGTCTGTCTGTCTGTCTGTCTGTCTGTCTGTCTGTCTGTCTGTCTTTCTGCGTCTGTCAGCCTGCCTGCCTGTCTGCGTCTGTCAGCCTGCCTGTCAGCCTGCCTGCCTGTCTGTCTGCCTCTCTGCGTCTGCCTGTCTGTCTGCATGTCTGTCTGTCTGCGTCTGTCAGCCTGCCTGCATGCCTGTCTCCCTGTCTGCCAGCCTGCCTGTCTGTCTGTCTGTCTGCGTCTGTCAGCCTGTCTGTCTGTCTGTCTGTCTGTCTGTCAGCCAGCCTGTCTGTCAGCCAGTCTGTCTGTCTGTCTGTCTGTCTGCCTGTCTGCGTCTGCCTGTCTGTCTGCGTCTGTCAGCCTGCCTCCCTGTCTGTCTGCATTGTCAGCCTGTCTGTCTGTAAGCGTCTGTTAGCCTGCCTGCCTGCCTGTCTGCGTCTGTCTGCCTGCCTGTCTGTCTGCCTGTCTGTCAGCCAGTCTGTCTGTCTGTCTGTCTGTCTGCGTCTGTCAGCCTGCCTGTCTGTCTGTCTGTCAGCCAGTCTGTCTGTAAGCGTCTGTCAGACTGCCTGCATGCCTGTCTCCCTGTCTGCGTCTGCCAGCCTGCCTGTCTGTCTATCAGCCAGTCTGCCTGTCTGTCTGCGTCTGTTAGCCTGCCTGTCTGTCTGTCTGTCTGCCTGCCTGCCTGCGTCTGTCAGCCTGTCTGTCTGCCTGCCTGTCTGTCTGTCTGCCTGCCTGTCTGCGTCTGCCTGTCTGTCTCCCTGTCTGCGTCTGCCAGCCTGCCTGTCTGTCTGTCAGCCAGTCTGCCTGTCTGTCTGCGTCTGTTAGCCTGCCTGCCTGTTTGCGTCTGTCTGCCTGCCTGCCTGTCTGTCTGTCTGCCTCCCTGTCTGTCAGCCTGCCTGTCTGTCTGTCTGCGTCTGTCAGCCTGCCTCCCTGCCTGAATTGTCAGCCTGTCTGTCTGTAAGCGTCTGTTTGCCTGCCTGCCTGCCTGCCTGTCTGTCTGCCAGTCTGTCTGCCTGTCTGTCAGCCAGTCTGTCTGTCTGTCTGTCTGTCTGTCTGTCAGCCAGTCTGTCTGTCTGTCTGTCTGTCAGCCAGTCTGTCTGTCTGTCTGTCTGCGTCTGTCAGCCTGCCTGCCTGCCTGCCTGTCTGCGTCTGTCAGCCTGCCTGTCAGCCTGCCTGCCTGTCTTTCTGCCTCTCTGCGTCTGCCTGTCTGTCTGCATGTCTGTCTGTCTGCGTCTGTCAGCCTGCCTGCATGCCTGTCTCCCTGTCTGCCAGCCTGCCTGTCTGTCTGTCTGTCTGTCTGTCTGTCTGTCTGTCTGCGTCTGCGTCTGTCAGCCTGCCTGTCTGTCTGTCTGCATTGTCAGCCTGTCTGTCTGTCAGCCAGTCTGTCTGTAAGCGTCTGTCAGCCAGCCAGTCTGTCTGTGTGTCTGGCTGACTGTCTGCCTGTCTGTCTGCATCTGTCAGACTGCCTGCATGCCTGTCTCCCTGTCTGCATCTGCCAGCCTGCCTGTCTGTCTGTCAGCCAGTCTGCCTGTCTGTCTGCGTCTGTTAGCCTGCCTGCCTGTTTGCGTCTGTCTGCCTGCCTGCCTGTCTGTCTGTCTGCGTCTGTCAGCCTGTCTGTCTGCCTCCCTGTCTGTCAGCCTGCCTGCCTGTCTGCGTCCGTCAGCCTGCCTCCCTCTCTGTCTGCGTTGTCAGCCTGTCTGCCTCACTGTCTGTCAGCCTGCCTGTCTGTCTGTCTGCCTGTCTGCGTCTGCCTGTCTGTCTCCCTGTCTCCCTGTCTGCCAGCCTGCCTGTCTGTCTGTCAGCCAGTCTGCCTGTCTGTCTGCGTCTGTTAGCCTGCCTGCCTGTTTGCGTCTGTCTGTCTGCCTGCCTGCCTGTCTGTCTGTCAGCCTGTCTGTCTGCCTCCCTGTCTGTCAGCCTGCCTGTCTGTCTGTCTGCGTCTGTCAGCCTGCCTCCCTGCCTCCCTGCCTGAATTGTCAGCCTGTCTGTCTGTAAGCATCTGTTAGCCTGTCTGCGTCTGTCTGTCTGCCTGCCTGCCTGTCTGTCTGTCAGCCTGTCTGTCTGCCTCCCTGCCTGTCTGTCTGCATGTCTGTCTGTCTGCGTCTGTCAGCCTGCCTGCCTGCCTGTCTGTCTGTCTGTCTGTCTGTCTGTCTGTCTGTCTGTCTGTCTGTCTGTCTGTCTGTCTGTCTGTCTGTCTGCGTCTGTCAGCCTGCCTGCCTGTCTGCGTCTGTCAGCCTGCCTGTCAGCCTGCCTGCCTGCCTCTCTGCGTCTGCCTGTCTGTCTGCATGCGTCTGTCAGCCTGCCTGCATGCCTGTCTCCCTGTCTGCCAGCCTGCCTGTCTGTCTGTCTGTCTGCGTCTGTCAGCCTGTCTGTCTGTCTGTCAGCCAGCCTGTCTGTCAGCCAGTCTGTCTGTCTGTCTGTCTGTCTGTCTGTCTGTCTGTCTGTCTGCCTGCCTGCCTGTCTGCGTCTGCCTGTCTGTCTGCGTCTGTCAGCCTGCCTCCCTGTCTGTCTGCATTGTCAGCCGGTCTGTCTGTAAGCGTCTGTTAGCCTGCCTGCCTGCCTGTCTGCGTCTGTCTGCCTGCCTGTCTGTCTGCCTGTCTGTCTGCCTGTCTGTCAGCCAGTCTGTCTGTCTGCCTGTCTGTCTGCATGTCTGTCAGCCTGCCTGTCTGTCTGTCAGCCAGTCTGTCTGTAAGCGTCTGTCAGACTGCCTGCATGCCTGTCTCCCTGTCTGCGTCTGCCAGCCTGCCTGTCTGTCTATCAGCCAGTCTGCCTGTCTGTCTGCCTGCCTGCCTGCCTGCCTGCCTGCGTCTGTCAGCCTGTCTGTCTGCCTGTCTGTCTGTCTGCCTGCGTCTGTCAGCCTGCCTGTCTGTCTGTCAGCCAGTCTGTCTGTCAGCCAGTCGGTCTGCGTGTCTGTCAGCCAGTCTGTCAGCCAGTCTATCAGTCTGTCTGTCAGTCTGTCTGTCAGCCAGTCTATCAGTCTGTCTGTCTGCCTGCCTGCGTCTGCCTCTTTCAGCCTGCCTGCCTGTCTGCGTCCGTCAGCCTGCCTCCCTCTCTGTCTGCGTTGTCAGCCTGTCTGCCTCACTGTCTGTCAGCCTGCCTGTCTGTCTGTCTGCCTGTCTGCGTCTGCCTGTCTGTCTCCCTGTCTCCCTGTCTGCGTCTGCCAGCCTGCCTGTCTGTCTGTCAGCCAGTCTGTCTGCGTCTGTTAGCCTGCCTGCCTGTTTGCGTCTGTCTGTCTGCCTGCCTGCCTGTCCGTCTGTCAGCCTGTCTGTCTGCCTCCCTGTCTGTCAGCCTGCATGTCTGTCTGTCTGCCAGCCTGCCTCCCTGCCTGAATTGTCAGCCTGTCTGTCTGTAAGCGTCTGTTAGCCTGTCTGCGTCTGTCTGTCAGCCAGCCTGTCTGTCAGCCAGTCTGTCTGTCTGCCTGTCTGCGTCTGTCAGCCTGGCTCCCTGTCTGTCTGCATTGTCAGCCTGTCTGTCTGTAAGCGTCTGTTAGCCTGCCTGCCTGCCTGTCTGCGTCTGTCTGCCTGCCTGCCTGTCTGTCTGCCTGTCTGTCAGCCAGTCTGTCAGCCAGTCTGTCTGTCTGTCTGTCTGTCTGTCTGTCAGCCAGTCTGTCTGTCTGTCTGTCAGCCAGTCTGTCAGCCAGTCTATCAGTCAGTCTGTCTGCCTGCCTGCGTCTGCCTCTTTCAGCCTGCCTGCCTGTCTGCGTCTGTCAGCCTGCCTGTCTGTCTGTCTGCATTGTCAGCCTGTCTGTCTGTCAGCCAGTCTGTCAGCCAGCCAGTCTGTCTGTGTGTCTGGCTGACTGTCTGCCAGGCAGTCTGTCAGACTGCCTGCATGCCTGTCTCCCTGTCTGCATCTGCCAGCCTGCCTGTCTGTCTGTCAGCCAGTCTGCCTGTCTGTCTGCGTCTGTTAGCCTGCCTGCCTGTTTGCGTCTGTCTGCCTGCCTGCCTGTCTGTCTGTCTGCGTCTGTCAGCCTGTCTGTCAGCCTGCCTGTCTGTCTGTCTACGTCTGTCAGCCTGCCTGAATTGTCAGCCTGCCTGAATTGTCAGCCTGTCTGTCAGCCTGTCTATCTGTCTGCCTGCCTTTGTCTGTCCCTGCCTGTGTCTGTCTGTCTGTGTGTTGGTATGTTACCATTGACAGGTGGAAGACACCACCCACGGAGCCCAGTGCTCAGGCTTCGGCAAGAAGTCGCTCTCTTCCATTGAGTGTGCTGACATCATTGGTCGACACCAGCATCTCCACATCTTGACTTTGCCGTTCACACACTCGCTTTGCCTGGTAACCTAGCAACAATTACAAAGTTAATCTATGTTAGAGCAGTGAAAACAGCCACATTACTGTCACACACTACACAGTTTGTATCATTTATGATCCCAGAGCAAAGTTTCAGATTTATATGGTGTACAGTAAAGCCAATTTTAAGATAATGTTTGCATCAGTGGCTGTCCCTATCAAATATCTTAAGTCTGTATGTCTGGGTCTGTGTTTCTGTCTGTCTGTCAGACGGCCTTTCCGTGTGCGTCTGTGTGTCAGCCTGCCTGCCTGTCTGTCTGCCTCTCTGCGTCTGCCTGTCTGTCTGCATGTCTGTCTGTCTGCGTCTGTCAGCCTGCCTGTCTGTCTGTCTGTCAGCCAGTCTGTATGTAAGCGTCTGTCAGACTGCCTGCATGCCTGTCTCCCTGTCTGCCAGCCTGCCTGTCTGTCTGTCTGTCTGCGTCTGTCAGCCTGTCTGTCTGTCTGTCTGTCTGTCAGCCAGCCTGTCTGTCTGTCTGTCTGTCTGTCTGTCTGTCTGTCTGTCTGCCTGTCTGCGTCTGCCTGTCTGTCTGCGTCTGTCAGCCTGCCTCCCTGTCTGTCTGCATTGTCAGCCTGTCTGTCTGTAAGCGTCTGTTAGCCTGCCTGCCTGCCTGTCTGCGTCTGTCTGCCTGCCTGTCTGTCTGCCTGTCTGTCAGCCAGTCTGTCTGTCTGTCTGTCTGCGTCTGTCAGCCTGCCTGTCTGTCTGTCTGTCTGTCAGCCAGTCTGTCTGTAAGCGTCTGTCAGACTGCCTGCATGCCTGTCTCCCTGTCTGCGTCTGCCAGCCTGTCTGTCTATCAGCCAGTCTGCCTGTCTGTCTGCGTCTGTTAGCCTGCCTGTCTGTCTGCGTGCCTGCCTGTCTGCGTCTGTCTGTCTGTCTGTCTGTCTGTCTGTCTGTCTTTCTGCGTCTGTCAGCCTGCCTGCCTGTCTGCGTCTGTCAGCCTGCCTGTCAGCCTGCCTGCCTGTCTGTCTGCCTCTCTGCGTCTGCCTGTCTGTCTGCATGTCTGTCTGTCTGCGTCTGTCAGCCTGCCTGCATGCCTGTCTCCCTGTCTGCCAGCCTGCCTGTCTGTCTGTCTGTCTGCGTCTGTCAGCCTGTCTGTCTGTCTGTCTGTCTGTCTGTCAGCCAGCCTGTCTGTCAGCCAGTCTGTCTGTCTGTCTGTCTGTCTGCCTGTCTGCGTCTGCCTGTCTGTCTGCGTCTGTCAGCCTGCCTCCCTGTCTGTCTGCATTGTCAGCCTGTCTGTCTGTAAGCGTCTGTTAGCCTGCCTGCCTGCCTGTCTGCGTCTGTCTGCCTGCCTGTCTGTCTGCCTGTCTGTCAGCCAGTCTGTCTGTCTGTCTGTCTGTCTGCGTCTGTCAGCCTGCCTGTCTGTCTGTCTGTCAGCCAGTCTGTCTGTAAGCGTCTGTCAGACTGCCTGCATGCCTGTCTCCCTGTCTGCGTCTGCCAGCCTGCCTGTCTGTCTATCAGCCAGTCTGCCTGTCTGTCTGCGTCTGTTAGCCTGCCTGTCTGTCTGTCTGTCTGCCTGCCTGCCTGCGTCTGTCAGCCTGTCTGTCTGCCTGCCTGTCTGTCTGTCTGCCTGCCTGTCTGCGTCTGCCTGTCTGTCTCCCTGTCTGCGTCTGCCAGCCTGCCTGTCTGTCTGTCAGCCAGTCTGCCTGTCTGTCTGCGTCTGTTAGCCTGCCTGCCTGTTTGCGTCTGTCTGCCTGCCTGCCTGTCTGTCTGTCTGCCTCCCTGTCTGTCAGCCTGCCTGTCTGTCTGTCTGCGTCTGTCAGCCTGCCTCCCTGCCTGAATTGTCAGCCTGTCTGTCTGTAAGCGTCTGTTTGCCTGCCTGCCTGCCTGCCTGTCTGTCTGCCAGTCTGTCTGCCTGTCTGTCAGCCAGTCTGTCTGTCTGTCTGTCTGTCTGTCTGTCAGCCAGTCTGTCTGTCTGTCTGTCTGTCAGCCAGTCTGTCTGTCTGTCTGTCTGCGTCTGTCAGCCTGCCTGCCTGCCTGCCTGTCTGCGTCTGTCAGCCTGCCTGTCAGCCTGCCTGCCTGTCTTTCTGCCTCTCTGCGTCTGCCTGTCTGTCTGCATGTCTGTCTGTCTGCGTCTGTCAGCCTGCCTGCATGCCTGTCTCCCTGTCTGCCAGCCTGCCTGTCTGTCTGTCTGTCTGTCTGTCTGTCTGTCTGTCTGCGTCTGCGTCTGTCAGCCTGCCTGTCTGTCTGTCTGCATTGTCAGCCTGTCTGTCTGTCAGCCAGTCTGTCTGTAAGCGTCTGTCAGCCAGCCAGTCTGTCTGTGTGTCTGGCTGACTGTCTGCCTGTCTGTCTGCATCTGTCAGACTGCCTGCATGCCTGTCTCCCTGTCTGCATCTGCCAGCCTGCCTGTCTGTCTGTCAGCCAGTCTGCCTGTCTGTCTGCGTCTGTTAGCCTGCCTGCCTGTTTGCGTCTGTCTGCCTGCCTGCCTGTCTGTCTGTCTGCGTCTGTCAGCCTGTCTGTCTGCCTCCCTGTCTGTCAGCCTGCCTGCCTGTCTGCGTCCGTCAGCCTGCCTCCCTCTCTGTCTGCGTTGTCAGCCTGTCTGCCTCACTGTCTGTCAGCCTGCCTGTCTGTCTGTCTGCCTGTCTGCGTCTGCCTGTCTGTCTCCCTGTCTCCCTGTCTGCCAGCCTGCCTGTCTGTCTGTCAGCCAGTCTGCCTGTCTGTCTGCGTCTGTTAGCCTGCCTGCCTGTTTGCGTCTGTCTGTCTGCCTGCCTGCCTGTCTGTCTGTCAGCCTGTCTGTCTGCCTCCCTGTCTGTCAGCCTGCCTGTCTGTCTGTCTGCGTCTGTCAGCCTGCCTCCCTGCCTCCCTGCCTGAATTGTCAGCCTGTCTGTCTGTAAGCATCTGTTAGCCTGTCTGCGTCTGTCTGTCTGCCTGCCTGCCTGTCTGTCTGTCAGCCTGTCTGTCTGCCTCCCTGCCTGTCTGTCTGCATGTCTGTCTGTCTGCGTCTGTCAGCCTGCCTGCCTGCCTGTCTGTCTGTCTGTCTGTCTGTCTGTCTGTCTGTCTGTCTGTCTGTCTGTCTGTCTGTCTGTCTGTCTGTCTGCGTCTGTCAGCCTGCCTGCCTGTCTGCGTCTGTCAGCCTGCCTGTCAGCCTGCCTGCCTGCCTCTCTGCGTCTGCCTGTCTGTCTGCATGCGTCTGTCAGCCTGCCTGCATGCCTGTCTCCCTGTCTGCCAGCCTGCCTGTCTGTCTGTCTGTCTGCGTCTGTCAGCCTGTCTGTCTGTCTGTCAGCCAGCCTGTCTGTCAGCCAGTCTGTCTGTCTGTCTGTCTGTCTGTCTGTCTGTCTGCCTGCCTGTCTGCGTCTGCCTGTCTGTCTGCGTCTGTCAGCCTGCCTCCCTGTCTGTCTGCATTGTCAGCCGGTCTGTCTGTAAGCGTCTGTTAGCCTGCCTGCCTGCCTGTCTGCGTCTGTCTGCCTGCCTGTCTGTCTGCCTGTCTGTCTGCCTGTCTGTCAGCCAGTCTGTCTGTCTGCCTGTCTGTCTGCATGTCTGTCAGCCTGCCTGTCTGTCTGTCAGCCAGTCTGTCTGTAAGCGTCTGTCAGACTGCCTGCATGCCTGTCTCCCTGTCTGCGTCTGCCAGCCTGCCTGTCTGTCTATCAGCCAGTCTGCCTGTCTGTCTGCCTGCCTGCCTGCCTGCCTGCCTGCGTCTGTCAGCCTGTCTGTCTGCCTGTCTGTCTGTCTGCCTGCGTCTGTCAGCCTGCCTGTCTGTCTGTCAGCCAGTCTGTCTGTCAGCCAGTCGGTCTGCGTGTCTGTCAGCCAGTCTGTCAGCCAGTCTATCAGTCTGTCTGTCAGTCTGTCTGTCAGCCAGTCTATCAGTCTGTCTGTCTGCCTGCCTGCGTCTGCCTCTTTCAGCCTGCCTGCCTGTCTGCGTCCGTCAGCCTGCCTCCCTCTCTGTCTGCGTTGTCAGCCTGTCTGCCTCACTGTCTGTCAGCCTGCCTGTCTGTCTGTCTGCCTGTCTGCGTCTGCCTGTCTGTCTCCCTGTCTCCCTGTCTGCGTCTGCCAGCCTGCCTGTCTGTCTGTCAGCCAGTCTGTCTGCGTCTGTTAGCCTGCCTGCCTGTTTGCGTCTGTCTGTCTGCCTGCCTGCCTGTCCGTCTGTCAGCCTGTCTGTCTGCCTCCCTGTCTGTCAGCCTGCATGTCTGTCTGTCTGCCAGCCTGCCTCCCTGCCTGAATTGTCAGCCTGTCTGTCTGTAAGCGTCTGTTAGCCTGTCTGCGTCTGTCTGTCTGCCTGCCTGCCTGTCTGTCTGTCTGTCTGTCTGTCCGTGTGCGTCTGTGTGTCAGCCTGCCTGCCTGTCTGTCTGCCTCTCTGCGTCTGCCTGTCTGTCTGCATGTCTGTCTGTCTGCGTCTGTCAGCCTGCCTGTCTGTCTGTCTGTCAGCCAGTCTGTATGTAAGCGTCTGTCAGACTGCCTGCATGCCTGTCTCCCTGTCTGCCAGCCTGCCTGTCTGTCTGTCTGTCTGCGTCTGTCAGCCTGTCTGTCTGTCTGTCTGTCAGCCAGCCTGTCTGTCTGTCTGTCTGTCTGTCTGCGTCTGCCTGTCTGTCTGCGTCTGTCAGCCTGCCTCCCTGTCTGTCTGCATTGTCAGCCTGTCTGTCTGTAAGCGTCTGTTAGCCTGCCTGCCTGCCTGTCTGCGTCTGTCTGCCTGCCTGTCTGCCTGTCTGTCAGCCAGTCTGTCTGTCTGTCTGTCTGCGTCTGTCAGCCTGCCTGTCTGTCTGTCTGTCTGTCAGCCAGTCTGTCTGTAAGCGTCTGTCAGACTGCCTGCATGCCTGTCTCCCTGTCTGCGTCTGCCAGCCTGTCTGTCTATCAGCCAGTCTGCCTGTCTGTCTGCGTCTGTTAGCCTGCCTGTCTGTCTGCGTGCCTGCCTGTCTGCGTCTGTCTGTCTGTCTGTCTGTCTGTTTGTCTTTCTGCGTCTGTCAGCCTGCCTGCCTGTCTGCGTCTGTCAGCCTGCCTGTCAGCCTGCCTGCCTGTCTGTCTGCCTCTCTGCGTCTGCCTGTCTGTCTGCATGTCTGTCTGTCTGCGTCTGTCAGCCTGCCTGCATGCCTGTCTCCCTGTCTGCCAGCCTGCCTGCATGCCTGTCTCCCTGTCTGCCAGCCTGCCTGTCTGTCTGTCTGTCTGCGTCTGTCAGCCTGTCTGTCTGTCTGTCTGTCTGTCTGTCTGTCTGTCAGCCAGCCTGTCTGTCAGCCAGTCTGTCTGTCTGTCTGTCTGTCTGCCTGTCTGCGTCTGCCTGTCTGTCTGCGTCTGTCAGCCTGCCTCCCTGTCTGTCTGCATTGTCAGCCTGTCTGTCTGTAAGCGTCTGTTAGCCTGCCTGCCTGCCTGTCTGCGTCTGTCTGCCTGCCTGTATGTCTGCCAGTCTGTCTGTCTGTCTGTCTGTCTGCGTCTGTCAGCCTGCCTGTCTGTCTGTCTGTCAGCCAGTCTGTCTGTAAGCGTCTGTCAGACTGCCTGCATGCCTGTCTCCCTGTCTGCGTCTGCCAGCCTGCCTGTCTGTCTATCAGCCAGTCTGCCTGTCTGTCTGCGTCTGTTAGCCTGCCTGTCTGTCTGCGTCTGTCTGCCTGCCTGCCTGCCTGCCTGCGTCTGTCAGCCTGTCTGTCTGCCTGCCTGTCTGTCTGTCTGCCTGCCTGTCTGCGTCTGCCTGTCTGTCTCCCTGTCTGCGTCTGCCAGCCAGCCTGTCTGTCTGTCAGCCAGTCTGCCTGTCTGTCTGCGTCTGTTAGCCTGCCTGCCTGTTTGCGTCTGTCTGCCTGCCTGCCTGTCTGTCTGTCTGCCTCCCTGTCTGTCAGCCTGCCTGTCTGTCTGTCTGCGTCTGTCAGCCTGCCTCCCTGCCTGAATTGTCAGCCTGTCTGTCTGTAAGCGTCTGTTAGCCTGCCTGCCTGCCTGCCTGTCTGCCTGCCAGTCTGTCTGCCTGTCTGTCAGCCAGTCTGTCTGTCTGTCTGTCTGTCTGTCTGTCTGTCTGTCAGCCAGTCTGTCTGTCTGTCTGTCTGTCTGTCTGTCTGTCTGTCTGTCTGTCTGTCTGTCTGCGTCTGTCAGCCTGCCTGCCTGCCTGCCTGTCTGCGTCTGTCAGCCTGCCTGTCAGCCTGCCTGCCTGTCTTTCTGCCTCTCTGCGTCTGCCTGTCTGTCTGCATGTCTGTCTGTCTGCGTCTGTCAGCCTGCCTGCATGCCTGTCTCCCTGTCTGCCAGCCTGCCTGTCTGTCTGTCTGTCTGTCTGTCTGTCTGCGTCTGCGTCTGTCAGCCTGCCTGTCTGTCTGTCTGCATTGTCAGCCTGTCTGTCTGTCAGCCAGTCTGTCTGTAAGCGTCTGTCAGCCAGCCAGTCTGTCTGTGTGTCTGGCTGACTGTCTGCCTGTCTGTCTGCATCTGTCAGACTGCCTGCATGCCTGTCTCCCTGTCTGCATCTGCCAGCCTGCCTGTCTGTCTGTCAGCCAGTCTGCCTGTCTGTCTGCGTCTGTTAGCCTGCCTGCCTGTTTGCGTCTGTCTGCCTGCCTGCCTGTCTGTCTGTCTGCGTCTGTCAGCCTGTCTGTCTGCCTCCCTGTCTGTCAGCCTGCCTGCCTGTCTGCGTCCGTCAGCCTGCCTCCCTCTCTGTCTGCGTTGTCAGCCTGTCTGCCTCACTGTCTGTCAGCCTGCCTGTCTGTCTGTCTGCCTGTCTGCGTCTGCCTGTCTGTCTCCCTGTCTCCCTGTCTCCCTGTCTGCGTCTGCCAGCCTGCCTGTCTGTCTGTCAGCCAGTCTGCCTGTCTGTCTGCGTCTGTTAGCCTGCCTGCCTGTTTGCGTCTGTCTGTCTGCCTGCCTGCCTGTCTGTCTGTCAGCCTGTCTGTCTGCCTCCCTGTCTGTCAGCCTGCCTGTCTGTCTGTCTGCGTCTGTCAGCCTGCCTCCCTGCCTGAATTGTCAGCCTGTCTGTCTGTAAGCATCTGTTAGCCTGTCTGCGTCTGTCTGTCTGCCTGCCTGCCTGTCTGTCTGTCAGCCTGTCTGTCTGCCTCCCTGCCTGTCTGTCTGCATGTCTGTCTGTCTGCGTCTGTCAGCCTGCCTGCCTGCCTGTCTGTCTGTCTGTCTGTCTGTCTGTCTGTCTGTCTGTCTGTCTTTCTGCGTCTGTCAGCCTGCCTGCCTGTCTGCGTCTGTCAGCCTGCCTGTCAGCCTGCCTGCCTGCCTCTCTGCGTCTGCCTGTCTGTCTGCATGCGTCTGTCAGCCTGCCTGCATGCCTGTCTCCCTGTCTGCCAGCCTGCCTGTCTGTCTGTCTGTCTGCGTCTGTCAGCCTGTCTGTCTGTCTGTCAGCCAGCCTGTCTGTCAGCCAGTCTGTCTGTCTGTCTGTCTGCCTGCCTGTCTGCGTCTGCCTGTCTGTCTGCGTCTGTCAGCCTGCCTCCCTGTCTGTCTGCATTGTCAGCCGGTCTGTCTGTAAGCGTCTGTTAGCCTGCCTGCCTGCCTGTCTGCGTCTGTCTGCCTGCCTGTCTGTCTGCCTGTCTGTCTGCCTGTCTGTCAGCCAGTCTGTCTGTCTGCCTGTCTGTCTGCATGTCTGTCAGCCTGCCTGTCTGTCTGTCAGCCAGTCTGTCTGTAAGCGTCTGTCAGACTGCCTGCATGCCTGTCTCCCTGTCTGCGTCTGCCAGCCTGCCTGTCTGTCTATCAGCCAGTCTGCCTGTCTGTCTGCCTGCCTGCCTGCCTGCGTCTGTCAGCCTGTCTGTCTGCCTGTCTGTCTGTCTGCCTGCGTCTGTCAGCCTGCCTGTCTGTCTGTCAGCCAGTCTGTCTGTCAGCCAGTCGGTCTGCGTGTCTGTCAGCCAGTCTGTCAGCCAGTCTATCAGTCTGTCTGTCAGTCTGTCTGTCAGCCAGTCTATCAGTCTGTCTGTCTGCCTGCCTGCGTCTGCCTCTTTCAGCCTGCCTGCCTGTCTGCGTCCGTCAGCCTGCCTCCCTCTCTGTCTGCGTTGTCAGCCTGTCTGCCTCACTGTCTGTCAGCCTGCCTGTCTGTCTGCCTGTCTGCGTCTGCCTGTCTGTCTCCCTGTCTCCCTGTCTGCGTCTGCCAGCCTGCCTGTCTGTCTGTCAGCCAGTCTGTCTGCGTCTGTTAGCCTGCCTGCCTGTTTGTGTCTGTCTGTCTGCCTGCCTGCCTGTCCGTCTGTCAGCCTGTCTGTCTGCCTCCCTGTCTGTCAGCCTGCATGTCTGTCTGTCTGCCAGCCTGCCTCCCTGCCTGAATTGTCAGCCTGTCTGTCTGTAAGCGTCTGTTAGCCTGTCTGCGTCTGCCTGTCAGCCTGCCTGCCTGTCTGTCTGCCTCTCTGCGTCTGCCTGTCTGTCTGCATGTCTGTCTGTCTGCGTCTGTCAGCCTGCCTGCATGCCTGTCCCTGTCTGTTTTTCACCCAGGATGAAATCCTGGGATTAGGATGGCACCAAAATCTTGGTTCCAGCTGTTGCCGTGGTTCTGCTGAGAAATACCCTGCTATGCCGTGCTGCTCCCTGCACTACTACACCCACTTTTTCTAAACACTGTTTATTTACTATACTGTGATGCACCCCAACGGCCAGCAGACACCTCCTACCAAGAGCCTGGGTCTGTCCGAGGTTTCTTCCTAAAAGGGAGTTTTTCCTTGCCACTGTTGCACTAGTGCTTGCTCTTGGGGGGACTTGTTGGGTTTTTTGTAAATTATAGTGTGGTCTAGACCTACTCTATCTGTAAAGTGTCTTGAGATAACTCCTGTTATGATTTGATACTATAAATAAAATTGAATTGAATTGAATTGAATTGAATTGAATTGAATTGAATTGAACTGTCTGCCAGCCTGCCTGTCTGTCTGTCTGTCTGCGTCTGTCAGCCTGTCTGTCTGTCTGTCTGTCTGTCAGCCAGCCTGTCTGTCAGCCAGTCTGTCTGTCTGTCTGTCTGTCTGTCTGTCTGTCTGTCTGCCTGTCTGCGTCTGCCTGTCTGTCTGCGTCTGTCAGCCTGCCTCCCTGTCTGTCTGCATTGTCAGCCTGTCTGTCTGTAAGCGTCTGTTAGCCTGCCTGCCTGTCTGCGTCTGTCTGCCTGCCTGTCTGTCTGCCTGTCTGTCTGCCTGTCTGTCTGTCTGCGTCTGTCTGTCTGTCTGTCTGCGTCTGTCAGCCTGCCTGTCCGTCTGTCTGTCAGCCAGTCTGTCTGTAAGCGTCTGTCAGACTGCCTGCATGCCTGTCTCCCTGTCTGCGTCTGCCAGCCTGTCTGTCTATCAGCCAGTCTGCCTGTCTGTCTGCGTCTGTTAGCCTGCCTGTCTGTCTGCGCGCCTGTCTGTCTGCGTCTGTCAGCCTGTCTGTCTGTCTGTCTGTCTGTCTGTCTTTCTGCGTCTGTCAGCCTGCCTGCCTGTCTGCGTCTGTCAGCCTGCCTGTCAGCCTGCCTGCCTGTCTGTCTGCCTCTCTGCGTCTGCCTGTCTGTCTGCATGTCTGTCAGCCTGCCTGCATGCCTGTCTCCCTGTCTGCCAGCCTGCCTGTCTGTCTGTCTGTCTGCGTCTGTCAGCCTGTCTGTCTGTCTGTCTGTCTGTCTGTCAGCCAGCCTGTCTGTCAGCCAGTCTGTCTGTCTGTCTGTCTGTCTGTCTGTCTGTCTGCGTCTGCCTGTCTGTCTGTCTGCGTCTGTCAGCCTGCCTCCCTGTCTGTCTGCATTGTCAGCCTGTCTGCCTGTAAGCGTCTGTTAGCCTGCCTGCCTGCCTGTCTGCGTCTGTCTGCCTGCCTGTCTGTCTGCCTGTCTGCCTGCCTGTCTGTCTGCCTGTCTGTCTGCCAGTCTGTCAGCCAGTCTGTCAGTCTGTCTGTCTGTCTGTCTGCGTCTGTCAGCCAGTCTGTCTGTAAGCGTCTGTCAGACTGCCTGCATGCCTGTCTCCCTGTCTGCGTCTGCCAGCCTGTCTGTCTATCAGCCAGTCTGCCTGTCTGTCTGCGTCTGTTAGCCTGCCTGTCTGTCTGCGTGCCTGCCTGTCTGCGTCTGTCAGCCTGTCTGTCTGCCTGTCTGTCTGTCTGTCTGTCTGTCTGTCTGTCTGTCAGCCAGTCTGTCTGTCAGCCAGTCGGTCTGCGTGTCTGTCAGCCAGTCTATCAGTCAGTCTGTCTGTCAGCCAGTCTATCAGTCTGTCTGTCTGCCTGCCTGCGTCTGCCTCTTTCAGCCTGCCTGCCTGTCTGCGTCCGTCAGCCTGCCTCCCTCTCTGTCTGCGTTGTCAGCCTGTCTGCCTCACTGTCTGTCAGCCTGCCTGTCTGTCTGTCTGTCTGTCTGTCTGTCTGTCTGTCTGTCTGTCTGTCTGCCTGTCTGCGTCTGCCTGTCTGTCTCCCTGTCTCCCTGTCTGCGTCTGCCAGTCTGTCTGTCAGCCAGTCTGCCTGTCTGTCTGCGTCTGTTAGCCTGCCTGCCTGTTTGCGTCTGTCTGTCTGCCTGCCTGCCTGTCTGTCTGTCAGCCTGTCTGTCTGCCTCCCTGTCTGTCAGCCTGCCTGTCTGTCTGTCTGCGTCTGTCAGCCTGCCTCCCTGCCTGAATTGTCAGCCTGTCTGTCTGTAAGCGTCTGTTAGCCTGTCTGCGTCTGTCTGTCTGCCTGCCTGCCTGTCTGTCTGTCAGCCTGTCTGTCTGCCTCCCTGCCTGTCTGTCTGCATGTTTGTCTGTCTGCGTCTGTCAGCCTGCCTGCCTGTCTGTCTGTCTGTCTGTCTGTGTCTGTCTGTCTGTCTGTCTGTCTGTCTTTCTGCGTCTGTCAGCCTGCCTGCCTGTCTGCGTCTGTCAGCCTGCCTGTCAGCCTGCCTGCCTGCCTCTCTGCGTCTGCCTGTCTGTCTGCATGTCTGTCTGTCTGCGTCTGTCAGCCTGCCTGCATGCCTGTCTCCCTGTCTGCCAGCCTGCCTGCCAGGTTTCTTCCTAAAAGGGAGTTTTTCCTTGCCACTGTTGCACTAGTGCTTGCTCTTGGGGGGACTTGTTGGGTTTTTTGTAAATTATAGTGTGGTCTAGACCTACTCTATCTGTAAAGTGTCTTGAGATAACTCCTGTTATGATTTGATACTATAAATAAAATTGAATTGAATTGAATTGAATTGAATTGAATTGAATTGAATTGAACTGTCTGCCAGCCTGCCTGTCTGTCTGTCTGTCTGCGTCTGTCAGCCTGTCTGTCTGTCTGTCTGTCTGTCAGCCAGCCTGTCTGTCAGCCAGTCTGTCTGTCTGTCTGTCTGTCTGTCTGTCTGTCTGTCTGCCTGTCTGCGTCTGCCTGTCTGTCTGCGTCTGTCAGCCTGCCTCCCTGTCTGTCTGCATTGTCAGCCTGTCTGTCTGTAAGCGTCTGTTAGCCTGCCTGCCTGTCTGCGTCTGTCTGCCTGCCTGTCTGTCTGCCTGTCTGTCTGTCTGCGTCTGTCTGTCTGTCTGTCTGCGTCTGTCAGCCTGCCTGTCTGTCTGTCTGTCAGCCAGTCTGTCTGTAAGCGTCTGTCAGACTGCCTGCATGCCTGTCTCCCTGTCTGCGTCTGCCAGCCTGTCTGTCTATCAGCCAGTCTGCCTGTCTGTCTGCGTCTGTTAGCCTGCCTGTCTGTCTGCGCGCCTGTCTGTCTGCGTCTGTCAGCCTGTCTGTCTGTCTGTCTGTCTGTCTGTCTTTCTGCGTCTGTCAGCCTGCCTGCCTGTCTGCGTCTGTCAGCCTGCCTGTCAGCCTGCCTGCCTGTCTGTCTGCCTCTCTGCGTCTGCCTGTCTGTCTGCATGTCTGTCAGCCTGCCTGCATGCCTGTCTCCCTGTCTGCCAGCCTGCCTGTCTGTCTGTCTGTCTGCGTCTGTCAGCCTGTCTGTCTGTCTGTCTGTCTGTCTGTCAGCCAGCCTGTCTGTCAGCCAGTCTGTCTGTCTGTCTGTCTGTCTGTCTGTCTGTCTGCGTCTGCCTGTCTGTCTGTCTGCGTCTGTCAGCCTGCCTCCCTGTCTGTCTGCATTGTCAGCCTGTCTGCCTGTAAGCGTCTGTTAGCCTGCCTGCCTGCCTGTCTGCGTCTGTCTGCCTGCCTGTCTGTCTGCCTGTCTGCCTGCCTGTCTGTCTGCCTGTCTGTCTGCCAGTCTGTCAGCCAGTCTGTCAGTCTGTCTGTCTGTCTGTCTGCGTCTGTCAGCCAGTCTGTCTGTAAGCGTCTGTCAGACTGCCTGCATGCCTGTCTCCCTGTCTGCGTCTGCCAGCCTGTCTGTCTATCAGCCAGTCTGCCTGTCTGTCTGCGTCTGTTAGCCTGCCTGTCTGTCTGCGTGCCTGCCTGTCTGCGTCTGTCAGCCTGTCTGTCTGCCTGTCTGTCTGTCTGTCTGTCTGTCTGTCTGTCTGTCAGCCAGTCTGTCTGTCAGCCAGTCGGTCTGCGTGTCTGTCAGCCAGTCTATCAGTCAGTCTGTCTGTCAGCCAGTCTATCAGTCTGTCTGTCTGCCTGCCTGCGTCTGCCTCTTTCAGCCTGCCTGCCTGTCTGCGTCCGTCAGCCTGCCTCCCTCTCTGTCTGCGTTGTCAGCCTGTCTGCCTCACTGTCTGTCAGCCTGCCTGTCTGTCTGTCTGTCTGTCTGTCTGTCTGTCTGTCTGTCTGTCTGTCTGCCTGTCTGCGTCTGCCTGTCTGTCTCCCTGTCTCCCTGTCTGCGTCTGCCAGTCTGTCTGTCAGCCAGTCTGCCTGTCTGTCTGCGTCTGTTAGCCTGCCTGCCTGTTTGCGTCTGTCTGTCTGCCTGCCTGCCTGTCTGTCTGTCAGCCTGTCTGTCTGCCTCCCTGTCTGTCAGCCTGCCTGTCTGTCTGTCTGCGTCTGTCAGCCTGCCTCCCTGCCTGAATTGTCAGCCTGTCTGTCTGTAAGCGTCTGTTAGCCTGTCTGCGTCTGTCTGTCTGCCTGCCTGCCTGTCTGTCTGTCAGCCTGTCTGTCTGCCTCCCTGCCTGTCTGTCTGCATGTTTGTCTGTCTGCGTCTGTCAGCCTGCCTGCCTGTCTGTCTGTCTGTCTGTCTGTGTCTGTCTGTCTGTCTGTCTGTCTGTCTTTCTGCGTCTGTCAGCCTGCCTGCCTGTCTGCGTCTGTCAGCCTGCCTGTCAGCCTGCCTGCCTGCCTCTCTGCGTCTGCCTGTCTGTCTGCATGTCTGTCTGTCTGCGTCTGTCAGCCTGCCTGCATGCCTGTCTCCCTGTCTGCCAGCCTGCCTGTCTGTCTGTCTGTCTGTCTGCGTCTGTCAGCCTGTCTGTCTGTCTGTCAGCCAGCCTGTCTGTCAGCCAGTCTGTCTGTCTGTCTGTCTGTCTGCCTGTCTGCGTCTGCCTGTCTGTCTGCGTCTGTCAGCCTGCCTCCCTGTCTGTCTGCATTGTCAGCCTGTCTGTCTGTAAGCGTCTGTTAGCCTGCCTGCCTGCCTGTCTGCGTCTGTCTGCCTGTCTGTCTGTCTGCCTGTCTGTCAGCCAGTCTGTCTGTCTGTCTGTCTGTCTGCGTCTGTCAGCCTGCCTGTCTGTCTGTCTGTCAGCCAGTCTGTCTGTAAGCGTCTGTCAGACTGCCTGCATACCTGTCTCCCTGTCTGCGTCTGCCAGCCTGTCTGTCTATCAGCCAGTCTGCCTGTCTGTCTGCGTCTGTTAGCCTGCCTGTCTGTCTGCGTGCCTGCCTGTCTGCGTCTGTCAGCCTGTCTGTCTGTCTGTCTGTCTGTCTGTCTTTCTGCGTCTGTCAGCCTGCCTGCCTGCGTCTGTCAGCCTGCCTGTCAGCCTGCCTGCCTGTCTGTCTGCCTGTCTGTCTGCATGTCTGTCTGTCTGCGTCTGTCAGCCTGCCTGCATGCCTGTCTCCCTGTCTGCCAGCCTGCCTGTCTGTCTGTCTGTCTGCGTCTGTCAGCCTGTCTGTCTGTCTGTCTGTCTGTCTGTCTGTCTGTCTGCCTGTCTGTCTGCGTCTGTCAGCCTGCCTCCCTGTCTGTCTGCATTGTCAGCATGTCTGTCTGTAAGCGTCTGTTAGCCTGCCTGCCTGCGTCTGTCTGTCAGCCAGTCTGTCTGTCTGTCAGCCAGTCTGTCTGTCTGTCTGTCTGTCTGTCTGTCTGTCTGTCAGCCAGTCTGTCTGTCTGTCTGTCTGTCAGCCAGTCTGTCTGTCTGTCTGTCTGTCTGTCTGCCTCTCTGCGTCTGCCTGTCTGTCTGCATGTCTGTCTGTCTGCGTCTGTCAGCCTGCCTGCCTGTCTGTCAGCCTGCCTGCCTGTCTGTCTGTCTGTCAGCCTGTCTGTCTGTCTATCTGTCTGTCTGTCTGTCTGTCTTTCTGCGTCTGTCAGCCTGCCTGCCTGTCTGCGTCTGTCAGCCTGCCTGTCAGCCTGCCTGCCTGTCTGTCTGCCTCTCTGCGTCTGCCTGTCTGTCTGCATGTCTGTCTGTCTGCGTCTGTCAGCCTGCCTGCATGCCTGTCTCCCTGTCTGTCAGCCTGTCTGTCTGTCTGTCTGTCTGTCTGTCTGCCTGTCTGTCTGCGTCTGCCTGTCTGTCTGCGTCTGTCAGCCTGCCTCCCTGTCTGTCTGCATTGTCAGCCTGTCTGTCTGTAAGCGTCTGTTAGCCTGCCTGCCTGCCTGTCTGCGTCTGTCTGCCTGCCTGTCTGTCTGCCTGTCTGTCTGCATGTCTGTCTGTCTGCGTCTGTCAGCCTGCCTGTCTGTCTGTCTGTAAGCGTCTGTCAGACTGCCTGCATGCCTGTCTCCCTGTCTGCGTCTGCCAGCCTGCCTGTCTGTCTATCAGCCAGTCTGCCTGTCTGTCTGCCTGCCTGCCTGTCTGTCTGCCTCTCTGCGTCTGCCTGTCTGTCTGCATGTCTGTCTGTCTGCGTCTGTCAGCCTGCCTGTCTGTCTGTCTGTCAGCCAGTCTGTCTGTAAGCGTCTGTCAGACTGCCTGCATGCCTGTCTCCCTGTCTGCGTCTGCCAGCCTGCCTGTCTGTCTATCAGCCAGTCTGCCTGTCTGTCTGCCTGCCTGCCTGCCTGCCTGCCTGCGTCTGTCAGCCTGTCTGTCTGCCTGTCTGTCTGTCTGTCTGCCTGCGTCTGTCAGCCTGCCTGTCTGTCTGTCAGCCAGTCTGTCTGTCAGCCAGTCGGTCTGCGTGTCTGTCAGCCAGTCTGTCAGCCAGTCTATCAGTCTGTCTGTCAGCCAGTCTATCAGTCTGTCTGTCTGCCTGCCTGCGTCTGCCTCTTTCAGCCTGCCTGCCTGTCTGCGTCCGTCAGCCTGCCTCCCTCTCTGTCTGCGTTGTCAGCCTGTCTGCCTCACTGTCTGTCAGCCTGCCTGTCTGTCTGTCTGCCTGTCTGCGTCTGCCTGTCTGTCTCCCTGTCTCCCTGTCTGCGTCTGCCAGCCTGCCTGTCTGTCTGTCAGCCAGTCTGCCTGTCTGTCTGCGTCTGTTAGCCTGCCTGCCTGTTTGCGTCTGTCTGTCTGCCTGCCTGCCTGTCTGTCTGTCAGCCTGTCTGTCTGCCTACCTGTCTGTCAGCCTGCCTGTCTGTCTGTCTGCGTCTGTCAGCCTGCCTCCCTGCCTGAATTGTCAGCCTGTCTGTCTGTAAGCGTCTGTTAGCCTGTCTGCGTCTGTCTGTCTGCCTGCCTGCCTGTCTGTCTGTCTGCCTCCCTGCCTGTCTGTCTGCATGTCTGTCTGTCTGCGTCTGTCAGCCTGCCTGTCTGTCTGTCTGTCTGTCAGCCTGTCTGTCTGTCTGTCTGTCTGTCTGTCTGTCTGTCTGTCTGTCTGTCTCTCTTTCTGCGTCTGTCAGCCTGCCTGTCAGCCTGCCTGCCTGTCTGTCTGCCTCTCTGCGTCTGCCTGTCTGTCTGCATGTCTGTCTGTCTGCGTCTGTCAGCCTGCCTGCATGCCTGTCTCCCTGTCTGCCAGCCTGCCTGTCTGTCTGTCTGTCTGTCAGCCAGCCTGTCTGTCAGCCAGTCTGTCTGTCTGTCTGTCTGTCTGTCTGTCTGCCTGTCTGTCTGTCTGCCTGTCTGCGTCTGCCTGTCTGTGTCTGTCAGCCTGCCTCCCTGTCTGTCTGCATCGTCAGCCTGTCTGTCTGTAAGCGTCTGTTAGCCTGCCTGCCTGTCTGCGTCTGTCTGCCTGCCTGTCTGTCTGCCTGTCTGTCTGTCTGCGTCTGTCTGTCTGTCTGTCTGCGTCTGTCAGCCTGCCTGTCTGTCTGTCTGTCAGCCAGTCTGTCTGTAAGCGTCTGTCAGACTGCCTGCATGCCTGTCTCCCTGTCTGCGTCTGCCAGCCTGTCTGTCTATCAGCCAGTCTGCCTGTCTGTCTGCGTCTGTTAGCCTGCCTGTCTGTCTGCGTGCCTGCCTGTCTGCGTCTGTCAGCCTGTCTGTCTGTCTGTCTGTCTGTCTGTCTGTCTGTCTGTCTTTCTGCGTCTGTCAGCCTGCCTGCCTGTCTGCGTCTGTCAGCCTGCCTGTCAGCCTGCCTGCCTGTCTGTCTGCCTCTCTGCGTCTGCCTGTCTGTCTGCATGTCTGTCTGTCTGCGTCTGTCAGCCTGCCTGCATGTCTGTCTCCCTGTCTGCCAGCCTGTCTGTCTGTCTGTCTGTCTGTCTGTCTGTCTGTCTGTCTGCGTCTGCCTGTCTGTCTGCGTCTGTCAGCCTGCCTCCCTGTCTGTCTGCATTGTCAGCCTGTCTGTCTGTAAGCGTCTGTTAGCCTGCCTGCCTGCCTGTCTGCGTCTGTCTGCCTGCCTGTCTGTCTGCCTGTCTGCCTGCCTGTCTGTCTGCCTGTCTGTCAGTCAGCCAGTCTGTCTGCGTCTGTCTGTCTGTCTGTCTGTCTGTCTGTCTGTCTGTCTGCGTCTGCCTGTCTGTCTGCGTCTGTCAGCCTGCCTCCCTGTCTGTCTGCATTGTCAGCCTGTCTGTCTGTAAGCGTCTGTTAGCCTGCCTGCCTGCCTGTCTGCGTCTGTCTGCCTGCCTGTCTGTCTGCCTGTCTGCCTGCCTGTCTGTCTGCCTGTCTGTCAGTCAGCCAGTCTGTCTGCGTCTGTCAGCCAGTCTGTCTGTAAGCGTCTGTCAGACTGCCTGCATGCCTGTCTCCCTGTCTGCGTCTGCCAGCCTGCCTGTCTGTCTATCAGCCAGTCTGCCTGTCTGTCTGCCTGCCTGCCTGCCTGCCTGCCTGCGTCTGTCAGCCTGTCTGTCTGCCTGTCTGTCTGTCTGTCTGCCTGCGTCTGTCAGCCTGCCTGTCTGTCTGTCAGCCAGTCTGTCTGTCAGCCAGTCGGTCTGCGTGTCTGTCAGCCAGTCTGTCAGCCAGTCTATCAGTCTGTCTGTCAGCCAGTCTATCAGTCTGTCTGTCTGCCTGCCTGCGTCTGCCTCTTTCAGCCTGCCTGCCTGTCTGCGTCCGTCAGCCTGCCTCCCTCTCTGTCTGCGTTGTCAGCCTGTCTGCCTCACTGTCTGTCAGCCTGCCTGTCTGTCTGTCTGCCTGTCTGCGTCTGCCTGTCTGTCTCCCTGTCTGTCTGTCTGTCAGCCAGTCTGCCTGTCTGTCTGCGTCTGTTAGCCTGCCTGCCTGTTTGCGTCTGTCTGTCTGCCTGCCTGCCTGTCTGTCTGTCAGCCTGTCTGTCTGCCTACCTGTCTGTCAGCCTGCCTGTCTGTCTGTCTGCGTCTGTCAGCCTGCCTCCCTGCCTGAATTGTCAGCCTGTCTGTCTGTAAGCGTCTGTTAGCCTGTCTGCGTCTGTCTGTCTGCCTGCCTGCCTGTCTGTCTGTCTGTCTGTCTGTCTGTCTGCCTCCCTGCCTGTCTGTCTGCATGTCTGTCTGTCTGCGTCTGTCAGCCTGCCTGTCTGTCTGTCTGTCTGTCAGCCTGTCTGTCTGTCTGTCTGTCAGCCTGTCTGTCTGTCTGTCTGTCTGTCAGCCTGCCTGCCTGTCTGCGTCTGTCAGCCTGCCTGTCAGCCTGCCTGCCTGTCTGTCTGCCTCTCTGCGTCTGCCTGTCTGTCTGCATGTCTGTCTGTCTGCGTCTGTCAGCCTGCCTGCATGCCTGTCTTCCTGTCTGCCAGCCTGCCTGTCTGTCTGTCTGTCTGTCAGCCAGCCTGTCTGTCAGCCAGTCTGTCTGTCTGTCTGTCTGTCTGCCTGTCTGTCTGTCTGTCTGCCTGTCTGCGTCTGCCTGTCTGTCTGCGTCTGTCAGCCTGCCTCCCTGTCTGTCTGCATCGTCAGCCTGTCTGTCTGTAAGCGTCTGTTAGCCTGCCTGCCTGTCTGCGTCTGTCTGCCTGCCTGTCTGTCTGCCTGTCTGTCTGTCTGCGTCTGTCAGCCTGCCTGTCTGTCTGTCTGTCAGCCAGTCTGTCTGTAAGCGTCTGTCAGACTGCCTGCATGCCTGTCTCCCTGTCTGCGTCTGCCAGCCTGTCTGTCTATCAGCCAGTCTGCCTGTCTGTCTGCGTCTGTTAGCCTGCCTGTCTGTCTGCGTGCCTGCCTGTCTGCGTCTGTCAGCCTGTCTGTCTGTCTGTCTGTCTGTCTGTCTGTCTTTCTGCGTCTGTCAGCCTGCCTGCCTGTCTGCGTCTGTCAGCCTGCCTGTCAGCCTGCCTGCCTGTCTGTCTGCCTCTCTGCGTCTGCCTGTCTGTCTGCATGTCTGTCTGTCTGCGTCTGTCAGCCTGCCTGCATGTCTGTCTCCCTGTCTGCCAGCCTGCCTGTCTGTCTGTCTGTCTGCGTCTGTCAGCCTGTCTGTCTGTCTGTCTGTCAGCCAGCCTGTCTGTCAGCCAGTCTGTCTGTCTGTCTGTCTGTCTGTCTGTCTGTCTGTCTGTCTGTCTGTCTGTCTGTCTGCGTCTGTCAGCCTGCCTCCCTGTCTGTCTGCATTGTCAGCCTGTCTGTCTGTAAGCGTCTGTTAGCCTGCCTGCCTGCCTGTCTGCGTCTGTCTGCCTGCCTGTCTGTCTGCCTGTCTGCCTGCCTGTCTGTCTGCCTGTCTGTCAGTCAGCCAGTCTGTCTGCGTCTGTCAGCCAGTCTGTCTGTAAGCGTCTGTCAGACTGCCTGCATGCCTGTCTCCCTGTCTGCGTCTGCCAGCCTGTCTGTCTATCAGCCAGTCTGCCTGTCTGTCTGCGTCTGTTAGCCTGCCTGTCTGTCTGCGTGCCTGCCTGTCTGCGTCTGTCAGCCTGTCTGTCTGCCTGTCTGTCTGTCTGTCTGTCTGTCTGTCAGCCAGTCTGTCTGTCAGCCAGTCGGTCTGCGTGTCTGTCAGCCAGTCTATCAGTCAGTCTGTCTGTCAGCCAGTCTATCAGTCTGTCTGTCTGCCTGCCTGCGTCTGCCTCTTTCAGCCTGCCTGCCTGTCTGCGTCCGTCAGCCTGCCTCCCTCTCTGTCTGCGTTGTCAGCCTGTCTGCCTCCCTGTCTGTCAGCCTGCCTGTCTGTCTGTCTGCCTGTCTGCGTCTGCCAGCCTGCCTGTCTGTCTGTCAGCCAGTCTGCCTGTCTGTCTGCGTCTGTTAGCCTGCCTGCCTGTTTGCGTCTGTCTGCCTGCCTGCCTGTCTGTCTGCGTCTGTCAGCCTGTCTGTCTGCCTCCCTGTCTGTCAGCCTGCCTGTCTGTCTGTCTACGTCTGTCAGCCTGCCTGAATTGTCAGCCTGCCTGAATTGTCAGCCTGTCTGTCAGCCTGTCTATCTGTCTGCCTGCCTTTGTCTGTCCCTGCCTGTGTCTGTCTGTCTGTGTGTTGGTATGTTACCATTGACAGGTGGAAGACACCACCCACGGAGCCCAGTGCTCAGGCTTCGGCAAGAAGTCGCTCTCTTCCATTGAGTGTGCTGACATCATTGGTCGACACCAGCATCTCCACATCTTGACTTTGCCGTTCACACACTCGCTTTGCCTGGTAACCTAGCAACAATTACAAAGTTAATCTATGTTAGAGCAGTGAAAACAGCCACATTACTGTCACACACTACACAGTTTGTATCATTTATGATCCCAGAGCAAAGTTTCAGATTTATATTGTGTACAGTAAAGCCAATTTTAAGATAATGTTTGCATCAGTGGCTGTCCCTATCAAATATCTTAAGTCTGTATGTCTGGGTCTGTGTTTCTGTCTGTCTGTCAGACGGCCTTTCCGTGTGCGTCTGTGTGTCAGCCTGCCTGCCTGTCTGTCTGCCTCTCTGCGTCTGCCTGTCTGTCTGCATGTCTGTCTGTCTGCGTCTGTCAGCCTGCCTGTCTGTCTGTCTGTCAGCCAGTCTGTCTGTAAGCGTCTGTCAGACTGCCTGCATGCCTGTCTCCCTGTCTGCCAGCCTGCCTGTCTGTCTGTCTGTCTGCGTCTGTCAGCCTGTCTGTCTGTCTGTCTGTCTGTCTGTCTGTCAGCCAGCCAGTCTGTTTGTCTGCCTGTCTGCGTCTGCCTGTCTGCGTCTGTCAGCCTGCCTCCCTGTCTGTCTGCATTGTCAGCCTGTCTGTCTGTAAGCGTCTGTTAGCCTGCCTGCCTGCCTGCCTGTCTGCGTCTGCCTGTCTGTCTGCGTCTGTCAGCCTGCCTCCCTGTCTGTCTGCATTGTCAGCCTGTCTGTCTGTAAGCGTCTGTTAGCCTGCCTGCCTGCCTGTCTGCGTCTGTCTGTCAGCCAGTCTGTCTGTCTGTCTGTCAGCCAGTCTGTCTGTCTGTCTGTCTGTCAGCCAGTCTGTCTGTCTGTCTGTCTGTCAGCCAGTCTGTCTGTCTGTCTGTCTGTCTGTCTGCCTCTCTGCGTCTGCCTGTCTGTCTGCATGTCTGTCTGTCTGCGTCTGTCAGCCTGCCTGCCTGTCTGTCAGCCTGCCTGCCTGTCTGTCTGTCTGTCAGCCTGTCTGTCTGTCTGTCTGTCTGTCTGTCTGTCTGTCTGTCTTTCTGCGTCTGTCAGCCTGCCTGCCTGTCTGCGTCTGTCAGCCTGCCTGTCAGCCTGCCTGCCTGTCTGTCTGCCTCTCTGCGTCTGCCTGTCTGTCTGCATGTCTGTCTGTCTGTCTGCCTGCGTCTGTCAGCCTGCCTGTCTGTCTGTCTCCCTGTCTGCCAGCCTGCCTGTCTGTCTGTCTGTCTGTCAGCCAGCCTGTCTGTCAGCCAGTCTGTCTGTCTGTCTGTCTGTCTGTCTGTCTGCCTGTCTGTCTGCCTGTCTGCGTCTGCCTGTCTGTCTGTCTGCGTCTGTCAGCCTGCCTCCCTGTCTGTCTACATCGTCAGCCTGTCTGTCTGTAAGCGTCTGTTAGCCTGCCTGCCTGTCTGCGTCTGTCTGCCTGCCTGTCTGTCTGCCTGTCTGTCTGTCTGCGTCTGTCTGTCTGTCTGTCTGTCTGCGTCTGTCAGCCTGCCTGTCTGTCTGTCTGTCAGCCAGTCTGTCTGTAAGCGTCTGTCAGACTGCCTGCATGCCTGTCTCCCTGTCTGCGTCTGCCAGCCTGTCTGTCTATCAGCCAGTCTGCCTGTCTGTCTGCGTCTGTTAGCCTGCCTGTCTGTCTGCGTGCCTGCCTGTCTGCGTCTGTCAGCCTGTCTGTCTGTCTGTCTGTCTGTCTGTCTCTCTTTCTGCGTCTGTCAGCCTGCCTGCCTGTCTGCGTCTGTCAGCCTGCCTGTCAGCCTGCCTGCCTGTCTGTCTGCCTCTCTGCGTCTGCCTGTCTGTCTGCATGTCTGTCTGTCTGCGTCTGTCAGCCTGCCTGCATGCCTGTCTCCCTGTCTGCCAGCCTGCCTGTCTGTCTGTCTGTCAGCCAGCCTGTCTGTCAGCCAGTCTGTCTGTCTGTCTGTCTGTCTGTCTGTCTGCCTGTCTGTCTGTCTGTCTGCCTGTCTGCGTCTGCCTGTCTGTCTGTCTGCGTCTGTCAGCCTGCCTCCCTGTCTGTCTACATCGTCAGCCTGTCTGTCTGTAAGCGTCTGTTAGCCTGCCTGCCTGTCTGCGTCTGTCTGCCTGCCTGTCTGTCTGCCTGTCTGTCTGTCTGCGTCTGTCTGTCTGTCTGTCTGTCTGTCTGCGTCTGTCAGCCTGCCTGTCTGTCTGTCTGTCAGCCAGTCTGTCTGTAAGCGTCTGTCAGACTGCCTGCATGCCTGTCTCCCTGTCTGCGTCTGCCAGCCTGTCTGTCTATCAGCCAGTCTGCCTGTCTGTCTGCGTCTGTTAGCCTGCCTGTCTGTCTGCGTGCCTGCCTGTCTGCGTCTGTCAGCCTGTCTGTCTGTCTGTCTGTCTGTCTGTCTTTCTGCGTCTGTCAGCCTGCCTGCCTGTCTGCGTCTGTCAGCCTGCCTGTCAGCCTGCCTGCCTGTCTGTCTGCCTCTCTGCGTCTGCCTGTCTGTCTGCATGTCTGTCTGTCTGCGTCTGTCAGCCTGCCTGCATGTCTGTCTCCCTGTCTGCCAGCCTGCCTGTCTGTCTGTCTGTCTGCGTCTGTCAGCCTGTCTGTCTGTCAGCCAGCCTGTCTGTCTGTCTGTCTGTCTGTCTGTCTGTCTGTCTGTCTGTCTGTCTGTCTGTCTGTCTGCGTCTGCCTGTCTGTCTGCGTCTGTCAGCCTGCCTCCCTGTCTGTCTGCATTGTCAGCCTGTCTGTCTGTAAGCGTCTGTTAGCCTGCCTGCCTGCCTGTCTGCGTCTGTCTGCCTGCCTGTCTGTCTGCCTGTCTGCCTGCCTGTCTGTCTGCCTGTCTGTCAGTCAGCCAGTCTGTCTGTCTGTCTGCGTCTGTCAGCCAGTCTGTCTGTAAGCGTCTGTCAGACTGCCTGCATGCCTGTCTCCCTGTCTGCGTCTGCCAGCCTGTCTGTCTATCAGCCAGTCTGCCTGTCTGTCTGCGTCTGTTAGCCTGCCTGTCTGTCTGCGTGCCTGCCTGTCTGCGTCTGTCAGCCTGTCTGTCTGCCTGTCTGTCTGTCTGTCTGTCTGTCAGCCAGTCTGTCTGTCAGCCAGTCGGTCTGCGTGTCTGTCAGCCAGTCTATCAGTCAGTCTGTCTGTCAGCCAGTCTATCAGTCTGTCTGTCTGCCTGCCTGCGTCTGCCTCTTTCAGCCTGCCTGCCTGTCTGCGTCCGTCAGCCTGCCTCCCTCTCTGTCTGCGTTGTCAGCCTGTCTGCCTCCCTGTCTGTCAGCCTGCCTGTCTTTCTGTCTGCCTGTCTGCGTCTGCCAGCTTGCCTGTCTGTCTGTCAGCCAGTCTGCCTGTCTGTCTGCGTCTGTTAGCCTGCCTGCCTGTTTGCGTCTGTCTGCCTGCCTGCCTGTCTGTCTGTCTGCGTCTGTCAGCCTGTCTGTCTGCCTCCCTGTCTGTCAGCCTGCCTGTCTGTCTGTCTACGTCTGTCAGCCTGCCTGAATTGTCAGCCTGCCTGAATTGTCAGCCTGTCTGTCAGCCTGTCTATCTGTCTGCCTGCCTTTGTCTGTCCCTGCCTGTGTCTGTCTGTCTGTGTGTTGGTATGTTACCATTGACAGGTGGAAGACACCACCCACGGAGCCCAGTGCTCAGGCTTCGGCAAGAAGTCGCTCTCTTCCATTGAGTGTGCTGACATCATTGGTCGACACCAGCATCTCCACATCTTGACTTTGCCGTTCACACACTCGCTTTGCCTGGTAACCTAGCAACAATTACAAAGTTAATCTATGTTAGAGCAGTGAAAACAGCCACATTACTGTCACACACTACACAGTTTGTATCATTTATGATCCCAGAGCAAAGTTTCAGATTTATATTGTGTACAGTAAAGCCAATTTTAAGATAATGTTTGCATCAGTGGCTGTCCCTATCAAATATCTTAAGTCTGTATGTCTGGGTCTGTGTTTCTGTCTGTCTGTCAGACGGCCTTTCCGTGTGCGTCTGTGTGTCAGCCTGCCTGCCTGTCTGCCTCTCTGCGTCTGCCTGTCTGTCTGCATGTCTGTCTGTCTGCGTCTGTCAGCCTGCCTGTCTGTCTGTCAGCCAGTCTGTCTGTAAGCGTCTGTCAGACTGCCTGCATGCCTGTCTCCCTGTCTGCCAGCCTGCCTGTCTGTCTGTCTGTCTGCGTCTGTCAGCCTGTCTGTCTGTCTGTCTGTCTGTCTGTCTGTCAGCCAGCCAGTCTGTTTGTCTGCCTGTCTGCGTCTGCCTGTCTGCGTCTGTCAGCCTGCCTCCCTGTCTGTCTGCATTGTCAGCCTGTCTGTCTGTAAGCGTCTGTTAGCCTGCCTGCCTGCCTGCCTGTCTGCGTCTGCCTGTCTGTCTGCGTCTGTCAGCCTGCCTCCCTGTCTGTCTGCATTGTCAGCCTGTCTGTCTGTAAGCGTCTGTTAGCCTGCCTGCCTGCCTGTCTGCGTCTGTCTGTCAGCCAGTCTGTCTGTCTGTCTGTCAGCCAGTCTGTCTGTCTGTCTGTCTGTCTGTCTGTCTGTCTGTCTGTCAGCCAGTCTGTCTGTCTGTCTGTCTGTCAGCCAGTCTGTCTGTCTGTCTGTCTGTCTGTCTGTCTGCCTCTCTGCGTCTGCCTGTCTGTCTGCATGTCTGTCTGTCTGCGTCTGTCAGCCTGCCTGCCTGTCTGTCAGCCTGCCTGCCTGTCTGTCTGTCTGTCAGCCTGTCTGTCTGTCTGTCTGTCTGTCTGTCTGTCTTTCTGCGTCTGTCAGCCTGCCTGCCTGTCTGCGTCTGTCAGCCTGCCTGTCAGCCTGCCTGCCTGTCTGTCTGCCTCTCTGCGTCTGCCTGTCTGTCTGCATGTCTGTCTGTCTGCGTCTGTCAGCCTGCCTGCATGCCTGTCTCCCTGTCTGTCAGCCTGTCTGTCTGTCTGTCTGTCTGTCAGCCAGCCTGTCTGTCTGTCAGCCAGCCTGTCTGTCTGTCTGTCTGTCTGTCTGCCTGTCTGCGTCTGCCTGTCTGTCTGCGTCTGTCAGCCTGCCTCCCTGTCTGTCTGCATTGTCAGCCTGTCTGTCTGTAAGCGTCTGTTAGCCTGCCTGCCTGCCTTTCTGCGTCTGTCTGCCTGCCTGTCTGTCTGCCTGTCTGTCTGCATGTCTGTCTGTCTGCGTCTGTCAGCCTGCCTGTCTGTCTGTCTGTAAGCGTCTGTCAGACTGCCTGCATGCCTGTCTCCCTGTCTGCGTCTGCCAGCCTGCCTGTCTGTCTATCAGCCAGTCTGCCTATCTGTCTGCCTGCCTGCCTGTCTGTCTGCCTCTCTGCGTCTGCCTGTCTGTCTGCATGCCTGTCTGTCTGTCTGCCTGCCTGCCTGCCTGCCTGCGTCTGTCAGCCTGTCTGTCTGCCTGTCTGTCTGTCTGTCTGCCTGCGTCTGTCAGCCTGCCTGTCTGTCTGTCAGCCAGTCTGTCTGTCAGCCAGTCGGTCTGCGTGTCTGTCAGCCAGTCTGTCAGCCAGTCTATCAGTCTGTCTGTCAGTCTGTCTGTCAGCCAGTCTATCAGTCTGTCTGTCTGCCTGCCTGCGTCTGCCTCTTTCAGCCTGCCTGCCTGTCTGCGTCCGTCAGCCTGCCTCCCTCTCTGTCTGCGTTGTCAGCCTGTCTGCCTCACTGTCTGTCAGCCTGCCTGTCTGTCTGTCTGCCTGTCTGCGTCTGCCTGTCTGTCTGTCTCCCTGTCTCCCTGTCTGCGTCTGCCAGCCTGCCTGTCTGTCTGTCAGCCAGTCTGCCTGTCTGTCTGCGTCTGTTAGCCTGCCTGCCTGTTTGCGTCTGTCTGTCTGCCTGCCTGCCTGTCTGTCTGTCAGCCTGTCTGTCTGCCTACCTGTCTGTCAGCCTGCCTGTCTGTCTGTCTGCGTCTGTCAGCCTGCCTCCCTGCCTGAATTGTCAGCCTGTCTGTCTGTAAGCGTCTGTTAGCCTGTCTGCGTCTGTCTGTCTGCCTGCCTGCCTGTCTGTCTGTCTGTCTGTCTGTCTGTCTGCCTCCCTGCCTGTCTGTCTGCATGTCTGTCTGTCTGCGTCTGTCAGCCTGCCTGTCTGTCTGTCTGTCTGTCAGCCTGTCTGTCTGTCTGTCTGTCTGTCTGTCTGTCTCTCTTTCTGCGTCTGTCAGCCTGCCTGCCTGTCTGCGTCTGTCAGCCTGCCTGTCAGCCTGCCTGCCTGTCTGTCTGCCTCTCTGCGTCTGCCTGTCTGTCTGCATGTCTGTCTGTCTGCGTCTGTCAGCCTGCCTGCATGCCTGTCTCCCTGTCTGCCAGCCTGCCTGTCTGTCTGTCTGTCTGTCAGCCAGCCTGTCTGTCAGCCAGTCTGTCTGTCTGTCTGTCTGTCTGCCTGTCTGTCTGCCTGTCTGCGTCTGCCTGTCTGTCTGTCTGCGTCTGTCAGCCTGCCTCCCTGTCTGTCTACATCGTCAGCCTGTCTGTCTGTAAGCGTCTGTTAGCCTGCCTGCCTGTCTGCGTCTGTCTGCCTGCCTGTCTGTCTGCCTGTCTGTCTGTCTGCGTCTGTCTGTCTGTCTGTCTGTCTGCGTCTGTCAGCCTGCCTGTCTGTCTGTCTGTCAGCCAGTCTGTCTGTAAGCGTCTGTCAGACTGCCTGCATGCCTGTCTCCCTGTCTGCGTCTGCCAGCCTGTCTGTCTATCAGCCAGTCTGCCTGTCTGTCTGCGTCTGTTAGCCTGCCTGTCTGTCTGTCTGTCTGTCTGTCTGTCAGCCAGCCAGTCTGTTTGTCTGCCTGTCTGCGTCTGCCTGTCTGCGTCTGTCAGCCTGCCTCCCTGTCTGTCTGCATTGTCAGCCTGTCTGTCTGTAAGCGTCTGTTAGCCTGCCTGCCTGCCTGCCTGTCTGCGTCTGCCAGCCTGCCTGTCTGTCTATCAGCCAGTCTGCCTGTCTGTCTGCGTCTGTTAGCGTGCCTGTCTGTCTGCGTCTGTCTGCCTGCCTGCCTGCCTGCCTGCCTGCGTCTGTCAGCCTGTCTGTCTGCCTGTCTGTCTGTCTGTCTGCCTGCGTCTGTCAGCCTGCCTGTCTGTCTGTCAGCCAGCCAGTCTGTCTGTCAGCCAGTCGGTCTGCGTGTCTGTCAGCCAGTCTATCAGTCTGTCTGTCAGTCTGTCTGTCAGCCAGTCTATCAGTCTGTCTGTCTGCCTGCCTGCGTCTGCCTCTTTCAGCCTGCCTGCCTGTCTGCGTCCGTCAGCCTGCCTCCCTCTCTGTCTGCGTTGTCAGCCTGTCTGCCTCCCTGTCTGTCAGCCTGCCTGTCTGTCTGTCTGCCTGTCTGCGTCTGCCTGTCTCCCTGTCTGCGTCTGCCAGCCTGCATGTCTGTCTGTCAGCCAGTCTGCCTGTCTGTCTGCGTCTGTTAGCCTGCCTGCCTGTTTGCGTCTGTCTGCCTGCCTGCCTGTCTGTCTGTCTGTCTGCCTCCCTGTCTGTCAGCCTCCCTGTCTGTCAGCCTGCCTCCCTGCCTGAATTGTCAGCCTGTCTGTCTGTAAGCGTCTGTTAGCCTGCCTGCCTGCCTGTCTGCGTCTGTCTGCCTGCCTGTCTGCCAGTCTGTCTGTCTGTCAGCCAGTCTGTCTGTCTGTCTGTCAGCCAGTCTGTCTGTCTGTCTGTCTGTCTGCCTCTCTGCGTCTGCCTGTCTGTCTGCATGTCTGTCTTTCTGCGTCTGTCAGCCTGCCTGCCTGTCTGCGTCTGTCTGCCTGTCTGTCTGTCAGCCAGTCTGCCTGTCTGTCTGCGTCTGTTAGCCTGCCTGCCTGTTTGCGTCTGTCTGCCTGCCTGCCTGTCTGTCTGCCTCTGTCAGCCTGTCTGTCTGCCTCCCTGCCTGTCTGTCTGTCTGCGTCTGTCAGCCTGCCTCCCTGCCTGAATTGTCAGCCTGTCTGTCAGCCTGTCTATCTGTCTGCCTGCCTTTGTCTGTCCCTGCGTTGTCAGCCTGTGTGCCTGTCTGTCTGCATGTCTGCCTGTCTGCGTCTGTCAGCCTGCCTGCCTGCCTGCGTCTGCCTGTCTGTCTGCGTCTGCCTGCCTGTCCGCCTGAGATCTTCTTCTACAACCCCAAATCAGAAAAAGTTCGGACAGTATGAAAAACACAAATAAAAAAAGAAAGTAGTGATTTCTAAATGTACTTTGACTTGTATTTCATTGCAGAAAATGTGAACACAAAATATTTCATGTTTTGTCTGTCAACTTAATTTCATTTGTAAATATACATCCTTTCCTGTCATTCAGACCTGCAACACATTCCAAAAAAGGTTGGGACAGGAGCAATTTAGGGCTAGTAATCAGGTAAATTGGTTAAATAATGATGTGATTTGAAACAGGTGATGTCAACAGGTGATTGTAATTATGATTTGGTACAAAAGCAGCATCCAAGAAAGGTCTAGTCCTTTCGGAGCAAAGATGGGCCGAGGATCGCCAGTTTGCCAACAAATACGTGAGAAAATTATTTAAATGTTTAAAAACAATGTTCCTCAAAGAAAGATAGGAAGACATTTGCTTATTTCACCTTTAACAGTACATAACATAATTAAAAGATTCAAGGAATGTGGAGGATTTTCAGTGCGTAAAGGACAAGGGCACAAGCCTAAGCTGAACAACCGTGATCTCCGATCCCTCAGGCGGCACTGCATCAAGAATCGTCATTCATCTATAAGCGATATCACCACGTGGGCTCAGGACTACTTTGGCAAACCTTTGTCAAGTACCACAATACGTAGTTACAGCCACAAATGCCAGTTAAAACTGTACTGTGCCAAAAGGAAGCCCTATTTTAACAGTAAGGGTGCTCCGATCGATCGGTCACCGATCGGTATCGGCCGATAATGGCTTTAAATAGTTTGATCGGTTGTCTCCATAAATGCCGATCAGATAGGCCGATCAGATGTATGAGAGCGCACTACTCCTGAGAACATTTTCAACATGGAGCTAAAATGGCGGCGTCCCTACATTCAGCGGTCTAGCAGTTCTACAAGGTGTCTGAACGGCGGCAGAACAGCAGTTGGCCCACCGCGGAACGAAGGTGGTAGGAAGGCGGCTACCGCTTTTAAAAAGCGTCTGCCACCGGTGGTGCAAATGTGTTTGCAATTACGCTATTCTGACGCTTCTACTGCCTCTGGAGCACCGCCGGTGGTCCGCCGACTCATTGCTATCTGGGAAAAAGATGATACATTAGCGATTTGTAGGGCTGTCCTCGACTAAAGAAATTCTTAGTCGACTAACACTTATATGATTTTGTCGACTAATCGATTAGTTGATTTAATCGGCAGAGCTGTGCTCTTTGAGAGCTGGTTAAGACTAGAAAAGCGCAACATAAATGTAGTTAATTAACCATCTGTAAAACTGAGTTTCTCCAAAATTAATCCTGCAAAAGTACCACTTTAAATCTTGTGTTCACCAGAAATGTTCTCATAAGTTGCTTGGAAATGAGTAATTAAGCGTGAATAAGCATAAAAAACTTATCGACTAAAGAAATCTTAGTCGACTAAGACAAAAACGACCGATTAGTCGACTAATCGACTAAGAGGGGGCGGCCCTAGCGATTTGCAACGTGTGTGCCGAGGAAATACCACGAGGCGGAAAGCTCCAAAGACGCTTTAACACCACCAACCTCATCAGATATTTGAAGGTTAGTCACAGAAAGGAGTATGAGGAGTTTTCAAAGTTAGCTAACGCTAAGGCAGAGCGGAGTCGTGTAGCTAGCAGCTCCGGCGCCGCTCAAACAGCTGTTTACCCGTGTGTGTGTGTGTGTCGGTCCATGTGTGTGTGTCGGTCCGTGTGTGTGTGTGTGTGTCGGTCCGTGTGTGTCGGTCCGTGTGTATGTGTGTGTGTGTGTGTGTGACGGTGTGTGTGCTGAAGAAATGTCTGCAGTGATTGAAAGGACTTTTTTTTGATTTTGAGCTAAGACAGAAAGCCAAACAGTTACTGATACATTCTCTAAACATGTGTGACTGTTACGTAATGGCGTAATTTTCAGTTCATAAAAGTGATTGGTGATCGGTATCGGCCACACACACTTACGCTCGTACAATATACAGAATAACGATAGCACTGAAGCCCCGTACGTTCCAATGAGAGTGCTCAAAAGCGCATTAAGACAACATGGAGCTCGATGGACACGTTGCACTAGCAACTATTTGTTTGCGTTGTCTTAGCAACCGGTAACAACATGCTCGTTCATGAGCGTGTCTCTTACAAGTGGCGAACTCACGAACTCGCCGTTTTTATTGTCTAAAACATTCACTGACGTTAAACATTGTGTTTTCGTTCATCCACGTTACAAGCTTTACAGCATACAGACCTCGGGTGTATCATAAGAGAGAACCAAGGCAATGTAATCACTATGTCTGTAGTAACGTTGTGTAGGCATATAGCTAGCTACCCCTGATGTTAGCAACTAGCTAGCTAGCCGATAGCCCCACAAGTTTGGGAAACGCTAATGACGTTACATACATGTAACAGGCTTTACAGCACACACACATCCCTCGGATGCATCATAACTTAATAAGATAATACCATGGACGTATTCATATAACCATAACACATGGTGAATTACAACCATCAGCTAGCGCTATTTCGCCACATTCATTAAGGTTTCTTGTCTATTAATGATGTGCAGATTGATACTAAAGTATCGATATTAACAATCCCAACGTCTCCTGCTCTAGTATTGATTCTCATATAAAAAGATCGATATTTAAACTCAGTAATTAGGAGTGAGTGTTTATGTTACACGGCAGACGTGACGGCGGGGTTCAACGTTTAACTCCGCCCACATTGAGGTCTGCGGCTCTGCAGTGAGGGCTACATGACAGCGTGTACAAATAACAACGTCACTTGAGACACGGCCATCTTCTAACCCATATAAACTGGGAGCTATATTCTCTGAAAGGGAAGCAGTGCTACTTGGGCGGAGTAATACGCTTGCAGCTCTGCTGAGCGCACTTGGGCGGAGTGATGCGCTTGCAGCCATGTAGCCCTCACTGCAGAGCCGCAGACCTCAATGTGGGCGGAGTTAAACGTTGAACCCCGCCGTCACGTCTGCCGTGTAACATAAACACTCACTCCTAATTACTGAGTTTAAATATCGATCTTATTATATGAGAATCAATACTAGAGCAGGAGACGTTGGGATTGTTAATATCGATACTTTAGTATCAATCCGCACATCATTAATAGACAAGAAACCTTAATGAATGTGGCGAAATAGCGCTAGCTGATGGTTGTAATTCACCATGTGTTATGGTTATATGAATACGTCCATGGTATTATCTTATTAAGTTATGATGCATCCGAGGGATGTGTGTGTGCTGTAAAGCCTGTTACATGTATGTAACGTCATTAGCGTTTCCCAAACTTGTGGGGCTATCGGCTAGCTAGCTAGTTGCTAACATCAGGGGTAGCTAGCTATATGCCTACACAACGTTACTACAGACATAGTGATTACATTGCCTTGGTTCTCTCT